>JASANV010001538.1:0-122329 GCA_030849715.1 Trypanosoma mega | reverse complement strand
TTCTAAAGTAGGAATTTTTCTTGTCAACGACGCACGTTGAGAAAAGAGAAAATTCACTTGCGTGTGACATTCGTAGAGCAGTCGTAGAGAGGCAAATCATACTCAGCAGAACTATATTCGTTTCACAAAACCTTAATATTGTACACAGTTAACCATGCACGTTGAAAAATGAGGCACGGTTTTACTCTATGCAGCCTTTTATTCACCATGATCATTAGGTTGAGTGCGTCACATTTGTAATGGCCCTTGCAATGGTCGTTCCATTTCATTTAGCAGATGAGTTGAGTTCATAAATTATTCACTTTGGACTCTAAACGATAGTAGATGCATCTTGGCTATACAAGGAATGATCTGGTGTAATTTACTGCAATACTATGACAACCACCAGACAAGTGGAGAAGAGAGGAGTTAAACACGATACTCAGCATTGCAATTTAATTACCGAATTCTCTCGTATGGTTCCACACCTTCTCTCATATATATTCTCTGCTCCACAAAATGTGGACCTTCAATCGAACAGAACAAAAATATAATAAAGGCGCCATTTATACATCTACACTAGACTCCACAAATATTGAATATCACGAGGTAAAAGTATGATTGGATCCTGAGTTCACATTTTTATAGGGCTTCCTCCTGAATTTAATAACAAGAAGCAAGGTTATGTAATCACGCGTCATGTTCTATAACATTGACATAACATTTCTCTAGATAAAAGCTCACTAAAGCAGCCCCTTAGTAAAGTTCAGTGATGTTTGGCGTTACTTACAGAAGCTGTGGCAATACTGTTTCACTTTATCGTGAACCCAAAGCCTAGCACCAGCGTTGTTAGAAAATAAAGAACAATACAATCCACTTATAAGTGCCCTCTGCAACAAAATTGATTACTAAGCGTTTGGCATTATGACTCCTAAGAAATATGCCATACGTTCGGTACAAACGTATAAAGATGGCATAGCAGCTTCTTCTGCACAATTTTGCAGGGCTCCGTGGTTCTCACTGCACCTCCAGAAAGAAGTAACAAATAATTTACCTGACGTTATCTATACACCTCAACGCGGTATCAGTGTCCAGTACCTCTTATTGAGGGAAGGCAAGATATAGATAAATTCCTCACCCAGGTACTATATGGGTAGGGGTGGAAGTCGTTAGCACCGCCCGCATAATAACGTACCCACAAGATAACATGTGTANATAACGTACCCACGAGATAATATGGGTAGACCGATGCGACCAGGTCGAGGTTATGAGACACCTTACTGTGCGATTGACATTTGTTCCACGAAGTCTCATTTGTGTGCGCACCTCTCTCGCCATGCCGGATTCGTGATACGTCGAAACGCCAGAGCGCGACGCCACATGTATCACGGAGAGCCTGTTGCTTGTACGGTTTTGACCTGTACTGAGACACGGTTTAGGCTCAGACATTTATTTTCTTTTTTATCACCCCTCTCCTTCCACGTATGTGACGCCTGCCGCTTTGGGGTGCATACGCCAAGTACCTCGTCTTGAGGAACGAAAGTAAATTGGCAGAATCGGATGGGGTAGCGCTGTGTGTGTGAGACCGAGCACCGGACGATAGTTTGATCTACCCTTAAAACCACACGGGCCAACGCAGCATGAGTGTATTCTATGATTGTGTGTAGTTGCAAAATGGTTCCGTTTGAAGAAAAAAAAAAAAAATTTCCAGTTCGTGTTTGGTCATGCAGGAATAGCACAAAATGAGGAAGCTGATAAACTCGCTAAAGGAGCCGCAAAATTTCCACAAACAGCCCCCGCCTGGATTACGGATATCCTCGCATCTGTTCGAAGACTCAGAGATAGAGCCGGAAAAGAATCACCATTTACGTCAGACACCATTCGCCAGACTTTTATGGGGAGCAATAACCGGGCACTGGCAAAGACAACATTTATCAGAGAATGGTATGGCATCATGGTGAGGTTTAGAATTTGTGTGTCAAAGCTTTTTGGATCACCACGCGAGACCCTCACTTGCAACACTGATCCTTCATGATTGTGGATGGTGTAAAAAGACTCGAAACTTTAAGCAAACATCAAATAAAGTACCTTTAGAGCCTCTTCATACAGTATCCATAGACAAAAATATGAGCTACCGTTGGCGACCAGAAATTTACAACCGGTTTTCTGCCAAATTTGCTACGAAATTTATTTGAACAAAAATAATGCCTTTGTTTACATGTAGAGAGCACACGGAATCCCCATACCAGCCTCACTCACTGCGGCCAGGGAAAATATTGCGGTTCTCATAAAGGGACAAATCGTATAATGCCTCCACTTCCCATTCTACACAAATAACAAGTCCTGTTACAAAAACCACATTGCCACACAGCGTAAACAAACCAAAACACCTCCACAAAGTGGGCATGTCAGGAAGAGTCCTAGTGGCCCCCATATTATCAACGGAACCAACCCATCTACCAACCATCCTGGCGCTATTTCTAGTAATAGAAAGGCCCTTTGAATTTGTTTGCCTCACTTTTGAGAAAATGTGACGCCACAAAAGTTACTTCAAAAAATAAAAACAACATATTTCACAGTGTGTGTGCGGAGAGCGCCGCATATTCGGTGGAATTTGTTGATGAGGGAGAAAAACAGAAATGCCTGTGCTGTATTCATTTACATCTCCCCCTACTTCATCAAGTGGCACATGAAAAAGCTGCCCCGTAATTTTAAAATATAGGCATATTGTTTTTCATAAATTGTGAAACTTTTCATATCACCTTCACACTCCGTTCACCCACCGCACCAATGCACCGCACGATACATGGTAAAGAAGCTTACAACTTAGGGCGTACTCTTTCTACTATCAGTGGTATTGGCAAAGATCATACGCCTTACAGCACTAAATGTGAGAAAAGTATTTTAAGAGCGCAATATTACCACACATATTAAATAAAATAGAGCTTGATAGCACACCATGGAGGATGTTCTGCCAAGATACACATGTATAAGCTCAATTAGCCAAAATAATGAGCTCTTTTTCTTATCGCTAATAAGGAATGCGGTACAATACCTAGATAATTATTACAAATCCTGAGAACTATCGTAAATTCAATTGTATCAATGTAATTAGATGGTTCCATGATAAAGCTCATCTGTCCCAGAAAAGAAGCCTCGAGCAAGAAAAGGTGTTAACGTCATCCCACAGTGGGAATGCTGCACGTGGATGGTTATTGGGAAGGGCGGCAAAAAAAAAATCCTGCTACAATGATGCAGAAAAGGTCCTTTTAACATTAAATACGTAGACAAGTACGTTCATGATAACACATATGAACACTTAAAGTGATATTTAGCTTAACTTACTAAATTCATCGAGTACACTTAACGGAGAGCGGCTGGACACTTTCAGAGAAATGCGCTAGTCTAATATAAATTTTTTGGTGTAACAGAAAATGCACGTGCTATATTCTTAGAATCTGATTGGGTAGCTCTTTCTCGATGATGGAGTAATATGGTAAATGTTTTTCATAGCGAATAGGATGAATGGTCGCATTGAAAGAGTGATCATGATTTACACAATAAACAAAAGCAAATACAGCTGAGGGAGGCGTCGCGGCGTATTCGCCAGCATTTCTAAGAGACGCTTCTGCTTATGTAGTGATAATTAAAGGAAATACAAGGCAAACTAGAAACCAATGGCGTTGCCTCTTCATTGGGGTATTTGACACTTAAACACAAACCAACAGAGAGACTTCTTACAACGGAGACTTCTCGCTACAGGTTATGCCTAAGTGGCACAACTTTCAAGAGAAAGTGATGAGTTATAATGAGGGATACTGGGCACTGGCTTCTACCAATCCGTGAGTGAATTTCTTCAGGTAGTTGTATAAAGGAAGTTTTTGGAAAACGGAGCAATATGAGAAAAATAAAGCGTGCCATTTGTTATCCGGAGGAACGCAATTTGACATAAGTTTTCAAGAAGTTAAGCGCGCCTTTCTTGTTTATCTCTATCTGCAGTCCTTCTCCTTTAATGCGGAAGTTTGGGGTGAGGCGGTGAGTGAAGACCAAGGGATGACGCTTATGGTTTCTAGGAAAACCTTTTTTTTTTGTTTTTACTTGTCGCTTTAAAGTGATCTTTCCCAAGCGCATTATTAAATCCGAAATCCTTTAAAACAGGCCATAGATTTGTCGATTTTCCCCTTCTTGCTGTTACGTGGTCGCTTTTTGGAGTTCTTTAATTCATTGTCGCACAACTTTTGGCTCCCGCGCTTGTTGGGGTGTGGTGGTAGCTTGGTGAAAAGATATCTTAAGAAGATCCCAAGTACCAATTGGGTCTCTAAAAAATTTGTGGCTGGGTCGCCTTTCTTCTTCCTTCAACAAGAATTTTCTTTTCCAGTGCTTTCCGTATTTCTCTTTCCCCTTCGTCTCGCGTGGCTCGCGGTTGTTTTTTTTTGTTTCAGTCATCCTACTGGTGGATTCTTTTGCTCGAATGATGTTTCTCTATGTGGTTTCTGCGCCGCGGCGACGCCCCCAGCTATCGTGGTTGGCTGGTGCCTGGCGCGGCACGGCTCCAAAGTGAATCCGTCCGTGTGCCAGAATTTTTTTTTTTTGGCTATGCTGCTTTGTGCTTTGGGATGGAAACGGGCTCTCTCTGTGTTTTCAGTAAGTTTTTTTTTTTTTTTTGTTCCAGCATCGCTTTCATGATCTTGCACTCTTCTCTCATTGTTGCTTTTTATTTGGTTATGGATGTCTGGCCCCGCCTCCTGACGTCCTAACCCTTATTTAGCAGCTGCACCCGCTGGATTTTTCGTTGGTAAAGATCGTTTCGTTTCTCGTCCACCGCTGCGCATTTTCAGTGGACGGACTTCTATCAGAAGCGCTTTTTATCATCTTGTTTTCCATGATGTTTTCGTTTTTCGCGGCAGAGATGCGTGTAATGTGCATGACTGTCACTTACTTTTAGAGTGCATAGCTGGTCTTCTGTAGGCTTGTGCCGCTGCCTCACCTTGCGGGGACCCTGTTTCTACTCAGATATTGAAGTATGCTAAACTCTCCCCGTTTGTGGCGCTTTCTTCTTTACGTATGCCTTTTCACTACCCTGCCCTCACTTAATGTTTGTAAGCAAACATTACGGCAGGGCTCTCTCCTCACGGAGAACTCTTGCTTTACAAAATGCTGCTTTCATGACGTATGATTGCTCTACTTGTACGTAAACATATGTTCATCTTCTCTCAGTTTTTATTTTATACTTTTCAAGCCAAAACAAAAGTCTCTATGCTCAGCAGTCGTATTTTCCTGAAACCGCGGGCGGTGATTGTGACCGGGGCACGGACTCCTTTTACGAAGTCATTTGGCTCCATGATGAAGGTGGACACGCTGAACCTCGGTGCTGCAGCTGTTGGGGGGCTTTTAAAAAACGCGCAACTGGATCCTAAGCATGTAGACCACATTGTATGGGGAAACGTGGTGCTTCAGTTTGATGCGCATAACTGCGCTCGGGAGATCGCGATTCTGCTAAACCTTCCGAGACACATCACGGGGAATCTCACTAGCATGGCGTGTGCCAGTGGACTGAATGCGATGGCTCAGGCCGTGATGCTGATTGAGAGTGGACAGGCTGACGTTGTGGTTGCTGGTGGAAGTGACAGCACAAGTAACGCCCCCCTTTTATTGCCACGAAGCCTTTCTTATGGCTTGGCGAAGATGACACTGAGCAAGAAGAAGGGCCTATCAGCACTGCCATACCTATTTAAAGAAGCTGGCTACAATCCTTCAGAGTGGTTGCCAAGAAGAAGACAACGCACGGAAAGAAGTACGGGCAAACCTATGGGATGGCACGCGGATGTCATTGGGGATATCAACAAGATCCCGCGAGCAGATCAGGAGCATCTGACAGCCATGTCTCACAAGAATGCGACGGAGGCACTAAAGAAAGGCTTCATTCAACCAGAGATTGTCCCAGTCATGGTGGATCAGAAGGGGCAAACTGTTGAGATTACGCAGGATGAGTACATCCAATCTGACGTTGAGAAGATCAAGAAAAAGATGCCGACACTGCGACCAGTGTTCCGAAAAGAGGGCACCATCACTGCGGCCACATCGAGCGGCTTGACCGATGGCGGTAGCGCGATGCTTCTCATGTCTGAGGAAAAGGCGCGTCAACTGGGTTATCCTACTGACGTCACTGTGAAGAGCTGGCACTTCTCTGCCATCGATCCTTATCCGCAGCTGCTTCTTGCTCCTGTGCTTGGCTGGGGGCCTGCACTCAAACGTGCGGGACTTACAACAAAGGATATTGATCTGTTTGAGATCCATGAGGCATTCGCCGCGCAGGTGCTTGCGACGATCAAGTGTTTGGGATCTCCGGAGTTTTTCGAGAAGTACACAGGCAAGAAGGAGTCTGTGCTCAAGGAGGAGTTTGATTTCTCGAAGTTGAATGTGAATGGTGGATCCCTCGCACTGGGCCATCCTTTCGCAGCCACTGGCGGGCGTATTGTGACGTCCCTAGCAAACGAGTTGCGTCGCTCTGGCAAGCGTCATGGATTGATCAGTATATGTGCAGCTGGAGGGCTGGGTGGTGTTGCCATTCTGGAGCACACACCAAAGAAGTAAGATGAATATTACTATATGTATCTCTCTGAGAGAAGCGGCAAAAAGTTTTGTTGTCTCGTATTTTATTGTGTTTTTTTTTTTTCGGATTTTAGTTTTACTTCTTTTTTTAGGGCGAACGAACTGCCTGGTGATAGGCCTTTTTGAGTACTTTTTTAAATTTTATTCATGGGATTTTTTGTATTTTTGGGATTGCAACGTTTTATTGTTTTCCTTATGTTTATTGCTTTCACCAACCGATGATACTTACCTTTTTTTTCCTTTTTTTTTTCCGGTTCGTGTGTGTTTTTTCTTTCCCAACGATAGAGGAAGACAAGAAGTCTTTATGGGCAGCAGTGGTGTTTTCCAGAAGCTGCGGGCGGTGATTGTGACCGGGGCACGGACTCCTTTTACGAAGTCATTTGGCTCCATGATGAAGGTGGACACGCTGAACCTCGGTGCTGCAGCTGTTGGGGGGCTTTTAAAAAACGCGCAACTGGATCCTAAGCATGTAGACCACATTGTATGGGGAAACGTGGTGCTTCAGTTTGATGCGCATAACTGCGCTCGGGAGATCGCGATTCTGCTAAACCTTCCGAGACACATCACGGGGAATCTCACTAGCATGGCGTGTGCCAGTGGACTGAATGCGATGGCTCAGGCCGTGATGCTGATTGAGAGTGGACAGGCTGACGTTGTGGTTGCTGGTGGAAGTGACAGCACAAGTAACGCCCCCCTTTTATTGCCACGAAGCCTTTCTTATGGCTTGGCGAAGATGACACTGAGCAAGAAGAAGGGCCTATCAGCACTGCCATACCTATTTAAAGAAGCTGGCTACAATCCTTCAGAGTGGTTGCCAAGAAGAAGACAACGCACGGAAAGAAGTACGGGCAAACCTATGGGATGGCACGCGGATGTCATTGGGGATATCAACAAGATCCCGCGAGCAGATCAGGAGCATCTGACAGCCATGTCTCACAAGAATGCGACGGAGGCACTAAAGAAAGGCTTCATTCAACCAGAGATTGTCCCAGTCATGGTGGATCAGAAGGGGCAAACTGTTGAGATTACGCAGGATGAGTACATCCAATCTGACGTTGAGAAGATCAAGAAAAAGATGCCGACACTGCGACCAGTGTTCCGAAAAGAGGGCACCATCACTGCGGCCACATCGAGCGGCTTGACCGATGGCGGTAGCGCGATGCTTCTCATGTCTGAGGAAAAGGCGCGTCAACTGGGTTATCCTACTGACGTCACTGTGAAGAGCTGGCACTTCTCTGCCATCGATCCTTATCCGCAGCTGCTTCTTGCTCCTGTGCTTGGCTGGGGGCCTGCACTCAAACGTGCGGGACTTACAACAAAGGATATTGATCTGTTTGAGATCCATGAGGCATTCGCCGCGCAGGTGCTTGCGACGATCAAGTGTTTGGGATCTCCGGAGTTTTTCGAGAAGTACACAGGCAAGAAGGAGTCTGTGCTCAAGGAGGAGTTTGATTTCTCGAAGTTGAATGTGAATGGTGGATCCCTCGCACTGGGCCATCCTTTCGCAGCCACTGGCGGGCGTATTGTGACGTCCCTAGCAAACGAGTTGCGTCGCTCTGGCAAGCGTCATGGATTGATCAGTATATGTGCAGCTGGAGGGCTGGGTGGTGTTGCCATTCTGGAGCACACACCAAAGAAATGATGTAAATTGTATTGTTTTTTTATATATACTTTTTCTCTGTTTAGTCAGAGGAGTGAATTTTCTGTTCCTGGAATGGGTGGTATTGGGGGTTTTGTTTTTTGATTTGAGTGTTTATGTTCGTGCACCCTTTTTGTGTTTACTGTGTTAGGTTTGTTTTTTGTGACCATGTGACTTTTGTGGAGGTGATTTTTTTTATTTTTATTCCTAAGGAGAAGTTTTTTGTTTTGCGTTTCACTTTTTGTTTTTCTCATTGATGGAAGAGGTGTAGAAATGATTGTTTGGGCTGTCGGAACTGCTAACAAAGCAAAGGTTGAATGTGTTGTTTCGGCCGTTCACAAGTGCTTTCCTGACCACAAGCACGATGTGAGGCCGGTATCTATTACGTCTGCAGTAAGTGCACAACCTTTTTCTGCAGATGAATCACAACAGGGTGCCAAACACCGTGCTACTGAAGCTCTAAGCCTTATTCCTGATGCTGACTATGGTGTTGGGATAGAAGGAGGGGCTGAGAAGGTTGGTGAAAGGTGGTTTGAGTGCGGATGGATGCATGTCGTTGAGCGTTCTACTGGGCGCCAAGGTATAGGTTCTTCTGCTCGTTTCGAGATGGGCAAGAGACTGATGTCAAAGCTTTTGGATGAGGGTAAAGAACTGGCTGATGTGATGGATGAGCTGACTGGCGAAACTGACCTCAGATCAGGCTTAGGAGCTATGGGTATACTGACTGCTGGCCACTTGGGTCGTGCTGAATCTTATACCCACGGAATGATTTTTGCGTTGGCCCCGTTCCTCTCTGATAAGAAGTATTGGGAATAATCAGTGACAATTTAGCTACGTGTTAGTTCCTTAATTTCTCTTCTTTTTTTGTGCTTCGATTTTGCTGGTATTGTTGTAGACAGTCTGCTTATGCTAGTGACTGTATTCGTTCCTTTGGGTTTTTTTCGTCTGTATAATATTTTCGTCAGAATTGTCTTTTTCTTTTTTTCCTCCTATTCTGAGACTTAGACTAGTAGGTATGTTCACACTGGTAGGACTCGGTTTGGGTGATGCCAAAGATATTACGCTGAAAGGTATGGATGCTGTGCGTGAAGCGGACACTGTTTACTTGGAGGCGTACACATCGTTCCTTATCAATAGCTCCGCTGAGCAACTTTCTGCTGCCTATGGGAAAACCGTTGTTACCGCTGATCGAGAGATGGTAGAGAGCGGTGCAGTGCTGCAAGACGTATCTCACAAAAAAATTGTTCTCCTTGTTGTTGGTGATGTGTTTGGGGCCACTACACACTCCGACTTAGTAGTTCGTTGCCGCGATGCAGGTGTGGAGTGTAATGTGGTGCACAACGCGTCTATCATCAACGCCGTGGGCTGTTGTGGCCTACAGCTGTACCGCTTTGGGCAAGTTCTATCTCTATGCTTCTGGACTGACACATGGCGACCAGACTCGTGGTACGAGCGGCTGAGAATTAACAGGGCAGCTGGTCTCCATACACTACTCTTACTGGACATCAAAGTGAAGGAGATTTCAGACGAGAACTTGGCGCGAGGACGAAAAGTGTATGAGCCGCCGCGCTACATGCGCATCGCAGAAGCGATTGATCAGGTATTGGAGGTGGAGCGGTGCAAGAAGGGTGGTGCTGTCTCAGAGGATGGCGGTACTATTGCTGTGGGAGTTGCTCGTGTGGGCTCGTCAACACAGAAGGTGGTTGCAGGTACCATGCGCGAGCTACGGGAGGTCGACTTTGGCGACCCTTTGCACTCCCTCATTATAGCTGGTGATGTTCACGCCTGCGAGACGGATCACTTGCGTCTCTTCTACACGAAGGAATAACTTTAAATCGAGTAATTGGCCCGGTTAAAGCCTTTGCCATAACAACGGTTGTTTCTTTGTCTCTCTCTTTTTTTTTTTGTCGTTGTTACAGGAGCAACAACAGTAACGATATCAGCAACTTAAAAACCAATAACACCAAGAAAGCTCATTTCCCCCTTTTTTTTTCCCTCCATCTTTTTTCGACCTAGATACTGGCTACATGTGCTTTTCGTATTTTTGCTTCTTTATACCCTTCTTCTTCTTTTTTGCTTTACCTTTTACTTGTTTTTCTTTATAGTTTTAGTTTTCTCCCGGGCACCCTTACTCCTTTTGCCTTCTTCACTATTTATTGTTCTTTCTTCTCATATGGGGCGACTTATCTCCCTCTGTGCGTGTGTGTGTGTTTAATCTGAAGTCAGGGAGGTGCTCGTACTATGAACGTGAAGGACAAACGGAGAGAAGTGAGCATGTGTGTGTGTGTGTCTGCTGAGAGTGTGAGCAGAAGGATTACAAAAGAGACGGCAGGATGTCGTGGCGCTTAAAGAACTAGATCAGTGCACTCGTCGTCCCATTGAAAGTATATAAACTCTTTTGGATACTTGCAACCATGTTCTTTACATGCCTTAACTTGTTTGTGTTCACCTTGCGTGCTATCCCATTCATCTAGGCTCTCTTGGACTGCGTACTTGCATGACCAGTACGACGATGTAGGGCATGCTGCGTATTCATTTCTGGAGAGGCAACTTTTTTTTTTCCCTTTGGCGCACGCAAGTTACCCTTTGAGGGCGGGGCAACTTTCGCATACGTGCAATTGCTGACATGTTTCTTGCAGCAGTAGGGGTGTTGGTATTGGCAAAAGGTGTCACAGAAAGAAAAGCAAGGTACAGAGGAATAAAGTTTTTATTTTGTTTTCATGATGGAGGTGCAGTAAGGTTTGGGGTGGGCTAGTGAGTCCCATAAGAGTTGTTGTCCTCTTCCGCCTCATACAGACAGCGTGCGCTTTAGCATTCGGACGCCTGCAACGCTGTGCTACAGTAGAATATATAACGAAGGAAGAAGGAAGGAAAAAAAGAGACTCTTGCCTCTCTTTTCGGAAGAAATGGTACGAGTAAGAAGGACAAATAAAAAGAGTTCGGTTAAGTGGGATACTGCTTTGGCATTTTTTATCGTCTGTGTTTTGTGTGCGTAATTTTGTTTTCTTTATACACTTTGTTGCATTTGAAGCTGATCAAACTACTCTCCTTTTACTGGAAGAGACGATGTACCAAACGGCAGCGTTTGGAATCTTCATCCTCCCTATGTTTGGTGAGACTTCTTACAAGACAGTAGGAAGCAAAAACTGAACACAACAACAAAGGTACATTTTTTTAATGTGGCCATGCCAATATCACATTTTCTTTCCTCCTTTTTCTACTTATCGTTGAGTTTTGAGGGAGGAATAGTTTTTTTGTTTTTTACTACCACTATCGTCTAGGGTGGGAGAGGAGCGATGCTGCGCTGTTCAACGCGATCCCTTCGCCATGCTGTGCGCCGCACAGGCATTGTGCGCAACTATTTTCCACTCGGTCTCACCAGCGGTCCATCGAATGCACACATGCTGCTCCCACTCAGCAACCTCGACGGTCGCGCAACGCACAACATGATGAAGATTAGGGGCCAAACAAAAGATCCGGAGCTTGTGGCGTCACGGGATGATTTAAAGCTGCGCTGCGAGTACTGTCGCTTCCAATGGATTCATGACACCCTCTGCATCCGCTGCCCCGCACAGCCCACGCACAACCAGCGCGAGATGTGGCTGCAGCCCACATGGATGTGGGGGAAGCAGCAGCCGTATCAGTATTACAAGTATCTGCCGGCAGTGCGTAACCCGCGAACAGGGATGCCACTTGCACGCGAGGACGCACGGGGAATGAACAATGAACGCCGAGCGCAGGGTCTCACGACGCGGATGCTCAATCTTGAGAAGGAGAGGCGCGGCATCTCACGGGCGGTGAGTAACATCGGTATTTACAACACCCGCTGGAAGACGCGCTTTCCGTTTCCAACTTAGCTGCATCACAAAATGTATACTACCTCCTCATTTTTTTTTTTTTCGCTGCTTCCATTCTTCTTTACTGGTTCTGGATTATTATCTTTTTTCTCACTGAGTGTTTCGCGTTCCATGTACGTCACTAAGAATTGCCTTTTTTCTTTCTTACTTTATTTTGCAACTTTGGTGATAAATCGGTGACCAAAGGAATACACGAGTCAAGAAAAAGGGAGTGGTGCAGAGACGGTACCATTGCCCAGGGGGAGGAGAGAACATCCAAACTTGCACATTTGCTTGTATACCGAAGTGTTCCAACAAAAGCGTACATACAGCACACACACAAAAAAAAAAAAATAATAGTAGAGATCATTCGCGCCTGTAGCGGATTGTTGTTGTTGTGATGAGTGCGGACCCTGATGCTCCGGCGGATCCGAATCGCCTGAGCGGCGGTCACATCATTCGCAACATGATCTATCGCCACGACAATGCCCATAACCTGGAGATTGTGACGGGCTGGAAAGACCAAGGGGTGCGGGAGTACAATCAAGTGCTTGTGCCTCCCGCGCGGTTTGACCTGCCACGCGCGCACCCGTGCAGCAGACTCAACGCGCAAGTGCTGCGCTGCAGTTTGGACTGCCCGCCGGAGATGAAACTCGCGGGACGCATTGCATCGTGCAATGAGGAGCGCAAGGCACTCATGGTGTGCCTCACGCGGAATAAAAAGTGGATAGAAGGGGAGAATGAGGGTGGAACATCGGCGTGGTACAGGTTCTGGTGATTACAACATCACAAACAAAGAAGCAAGCGCAGGTATCAAAAGGGAGTGAGCGAGGGGAAGTGTGGGGCTATTTGTAAACTTTCTTTCTATTTAGTGCCACACACGTTTTTGCTTTTTTTTGTCTTTGGCATATTTGTGTTCTTTTCGTGGTAGCTGTATCCATGTAAATATGTGTGGTTTAAATATAAATGTCTTCTCGTGCATAATTTTTGATTGCTTTCGCTTTCTCTCTCTCTCTCTTTCTTTATCATTTTACTGTTCGTCTTTTTTCTGTTCTTGCTGTTTAGTGCTACAGTTCGGAAAGCTAGAAACAACAACAACAACAACAAAAAAAAACAAAAAAAAACGCCGAAAAACTTCAGCAAGTACCACCAAACAAGAGAAGACTAAACTGAGAATGCTTCGCCGCACAAGTCCTGCGGTGAGTTTCACCACTTCGCATCGCGCTCTGATGCTACGCACGAGCCGTCCTCTTCTTGGCGGTGATATGCACTCTCTCGAGCGCTTCAAGGCAGCGTGGGACGAGACTCCCATTCATCTCCTTGGCGCCTCCCGCAAACAGGCGTTTGAGTGGCAATGGAAATGCATGTACCAACTCGGTCTCCGCGACACAACCCGCATGACAAAACTCCGCGTTGTGATGAATTGGGGTGGGCTATTTTCTTTCCTCTACTTGACGTACATCTCCGTCTTCTACTCCTCCTTCTACCACGTCTACTACCAGGACTGGCCGGAGGAGTTCAAGCGAGAGAATGCTCGCGCCTATGCTCAGTCAAAGGGAGGTGATGTGTGGGCGGCAGATGGCAAGTTCATTCGCCCATACTTCCACATCAACCCGCCAATGCTCACCATGACAAGCGACGACATCTAAAAATACAGAACGCAAGTTTCGAAAAAGAAAAGAAGAAAAGGACATAAAGAACAGAAGGGAAGGGAAAAAAAGAGTTTAGTTTTTATTGCGTTTTTGGTTGAGATATGTAGGAATAGGAATATCAAAAATTTTTTTTTCTTCCTGTATATATATATATATATATATATATATACATATGCGGGAAACGTGGTTTTAGTATTAGGGTTTATTATCAGTACTCATTTACTGCTTTACGTTATATAAGCATCCATCCCCTGTGGCACTGCGCGACCACCTTCTCCCCCTTTGTTTATTCAGCAAAAGAAAAACAAAAGAATACACGATAAAACAAAACAAAACTAAGAATAGATGGCTGTTTCGGAGGAACGATGGGAAAGGTGTGAAGAAAGAAGAGAAGAGGATGTGGTGCTGAAAGATACAAGCGGCATTTCTTTTCCTTTTTTTTGTCGAGTTTTACTATTACTATTATTTTCTTCAACGCGGGAAGTGCGCATACGTTTCCACAACGAGGGTTGGTGAGCTTTTGTTGTATGTCTCTTTGTGTTTTGTATTCTGTGCGGAGGACACACGCTTATATGTGTGTTTATCGCTCTCAAAAAATTTTCACCTCTGCGTGCTCCTGTCAAGTTACTTTTTTTTTTTTCTTCTCTCTCTCTTCTCTCTATCTTTCTCTTGTTGTCTTTGTTTTTAGGTTGTTGTTCTTATACATATATATATATATATATATATATTTCTCTCGTTCAAATAGCTTTGTTCACTACTCACATACGGTGAGGGAAAGGGGGGAAAAAAAAAGAAAGAATTAGAAGAAATAAAAGGCTGTGTGATTTGGTCGAGGTTTGTGAATAGAATTTTGGACTACGAGGAGGGTAAAGAATTTATAGAAATACACCAAAACAGAAAGTTGTAAGTCTTACAAACGCAAGAATCCGTACCGTTTTTTTTTGTTTTCTTATCCTTTTTTCTTTTAGCACTGGAGAGAAGGGTAGTTCGGGTAACAACTGAACACGAGGAAACGAAGGGAGCAAAGGATCAGTATACCGCAGACAGTAAGAAGTGTTGCAGAGTGAGCTTCCCGTGAAAGTAGTCTTTTTTTTTTTTTCGTGCCTGCATCATTTATTCATTGCGTGTGTGATGAGTGTGGATGCCATTGACGCGACGGCTGAGGCGCTGCCGTTGGAGTTGTTGAATGCGACAAACAAGGAGCTCACCGCGCAGCTCTCGCGGTACGAGCAGTTGTGCGACGACAAGTCTCATGAGATTGAGGACCAGCGTCGTCGACTTCAGTTTGTGAAGGAGCACCTTGGCAACGTGCGTGGGGAGATTGTGAGCACCCAGAGCCTCTCCGAGTGCAAGCGCCGCGAGGTGGAGTCGGAGCTGCACATGTACCGTCTCATTGAGCGCGAGTGCGGGCGGATGCGGCAGGAGACCTCGCGCCTCTCCACCCGCCGCTCAGGTCTGCAGGACGCGCTCCAGGCGGCGCAGAACCGCCTCTTCCAGGAGAACCTTCGCATGGAGGAGCTGCGCGAGGTGCTCGCGGTGAACCAGGACGAGCTCGAGCAGTGGGACCTCGCGCGCCGCCAGAAGGAGGCGGATGAGGCCGCCGTGGCGCGTTACGCGAAGCGCGACGAGGGCCACGCGCGTCAGCTGACGACGCAGGTGGAGCGCCTCGAGGCGCGGCTGCGCGGGCGGCAGTCGGCGCTCGGCGAGGCGGTGGCGGCGGCGCGCGGGGTGCAGGCGGGGCTCGACCGCGCCGCCTCGGACTACCGCCGCCTCCGCGCCGACCGCGGCGGGCTGCTCGCGGAGTGGGAGGAGGTGGTGCGGGCGATGCACGCCCGGGACGCGGCGATACGCGCGGCGGCGGCGGAGTACGCGGCGGGGTCGGAGTGGGCGGAGGGGCGGCGCCGCGCGCTGCGCGAGTTGCGGGACGCCCTGCAGGCGGCGCAGGCGGAGGTGGCGGAGACGAACGGCGGCATTCGCGAGGCGGAGGGGCGGGCGGCGCGGGCGCGCGCGCTGCTGGCGGAGCTCACACAGCACGTGGCGGCGCTCGAGGAGGAGGTGGACGCGGCGCGGTTGGAGGCGGCGCGGGGGCGGCGCGACGCGATGGCGAGCCGCGCGCTGTTGGAAAGGGCGAAGGCGGCGGTCGGCGAGAAGGCGGATGCGTTGCGCCGCGCGGAGGAGCGCCGCGCCGGGGTGCGGGAGGCGCGGGAGGCGGCGTGCGGCGAGTCAAGAGATCTCGTGGCGCAGCGGGCCGCCATCGACGCGCTCCTCCGCGACGCCAAGGCGACGGACAGGCGGATTGAGCGGGAGGCGGAGGACCTCAAGAGGGAGCAGTTCACGGCGGGCGGGGGGCTGCACAGCATCATGACGCGGCAGGATGAGCTCCTCGCGGAACTCGCCGGCGGACAGGCGCTGGCGAAGAACCTGCGGGCGAAGATCTCCCAACTCGACGGGGAGTCCTTTGCGCAGCAGAAGGTGCTGTACAACATTGAGTTTAACGTGCAGCAGATGCAGCGCAAGGTGAGCCGCGCCAAGGGGGAGCGGACGGAGGAGGAGCGGCGCCGCCTGAATGAGCGCATCGCGGCGCTGCAGTCGACCCTCGAGGAGCTCGTCGCGCAGCAGCGGGCGCTCGACACGCAGGTGAAGCGCGTGCGGGAGGAGGCGCGCCTCGCCGCGCTCGACCTCATCCGCCTCGGCACCCAGCGGTCGGCCACCACCGACAGTGCGCTGCGCCTCCGCCTGGAGTGCGACAGCTGTGCGGCTGAGCTGCGCCGCCTGTCGCGGGACCAGGAGGACGCCCTCGTCGCCGCCGACACGCAGGAGCTGCAGCTGCAGCGCCTCCACCGCCTGCTGCACGACGGGGGCGCCGCCGTCGCCGGCCTCGGCGCGCGCAAGGAGCAGCTCGCCCTCGACGTGTCGGAGCGCGAGGCGGAGATGGCCGTCCACCGCGACATGCTGCGCCTCGAGGCAAAGGTGGCGGAGGAGGAGCGGCGGGGACTCGTGGGCGAACTCCTCGACCGGCGCCGCGCACTGACGGCGGTGCGCAATCGCCACAGTACAGTCGTTGGGCGTCTGGACCCCGATGAGGCGCTGCGCAGCCAGGCAGAGCGCGTCATCGCGGCCGCGAAGGAGCGGGAGACGCTGCAACACCGCGGCGACGCCCTCGACACACGTGTGCGGCGGCTCGAGAAGGAGTTGGCGAAGCTGCTGCGCACCCTGCACGTGCTGCGGGCAAGCAACTCGAACTACCGACACATGTTCGACCGCGTCGACCCCGGCCACGACGCATCACGCACACGCCTCGCACTGCAGGAGCGACAGCGGGAACTGCGTGCCCTCATTAGTCGCCGAACGCTCGAGGCGAACGACTACCAACAGCTCCTCCACACACGTACCGAGGAGGCGGCGGCGGCGGCGGCGCGGCAGGCTCAGGGAGAGGCAGCTGTAAAGGAGCTGCAAAACGAACACACACAGACGAGCGCCGCCATTCTGCAAGGTAGAGAGGCCGTCATTCGATACGAACAGGCCATCGCGAGAGCACGCACAGCGGTCGCACCAGAAGTGGCCGCCGATGTCTTACTTCAAGAGCGAGGACGGCGGGTGGAGGCCGTTCTCGCGGGGCTGCTGCGCGTCACATATGCACAAGGCGAGGACGCATACACCGCGGCACGCACCATGCTCATTGAACGACGCATCCCAGTGGAGACAGTACCGGTCGCATAAAAGGAAAAAAAGGAAAAAAAAACAAGAAACCGGAAACGGGAAACGAAGAATATAAAGACAACAAAAAAACGAGCTTAGAAACAAGAAGAACAAAGGGTGAAAACGAAAAAAAAAAAAAGACGCGAATCACATTACGGAGGAAGATTTGTGCAATCTTTAGGGATGAAAATTATGGTGATGAATCTTATAGAACCGAGAGTTGATGCAGCATGAATATGAATGAGGGGTGTTGATGTAATATGGTGAGTTGTACGTATACGTTGTTATATATTTGTTTGAAGTTGTTATGTATAGAAATAATTTCCCTTTTTACAAGAAGTGCTTCTTTTATCTTTTTACCTTTTTATGTGATTTCACGTCTTTTAAAAAGTTGTACAGAACGGTACTTGTGTTGAAAAAAAGAAAAAGGTAACACGAGGTGAAAACGAAGTATGTGTTTATCGAAACCTTCCTGGAATTGATTATTGTTCTTTTTCTTTTTTTCTTTTTTATTTGTTCTTCTTGTTTGTTTTGGATCAAATCCCCGAGGTACAGTCAGGGAGACATTGGTTTGTGTGAAGTCCGCACTGACTACAGCTACCTGCCCACCAGGCCCAGCATCAAAAAATAAGATAAATAAAAAACAAACAGAGAATATTCTATTGTTTCAATTACTAGGAAGTGATTTGGAATGTTATTTACGGTTCGTTGTGATGCATCGTTGCTGTGGCACCCCGCGCTGCATCACAGCCTTCTCCTCCTGCGTGCCCTCAAGCAGCGACACACACTTCTGCTTGAGCCAAACGACAACCCCTTCGCCTCGTGCCGTGGCTGTGGCCAGCGCCTCACCATCTCATACAGTGACACTATAGCGACATCTTCGGCGGAATCAAATGCAAGTGGGGCTTCGTTGAATTTGCTCCCACTACGTGTGCATGACCCGCGCGATATTTTACACTTCTTCCCCTCCTTTTCATTCGACACGACGCTTTCCTCGCGTGCGGCTCCTCTCCTGCAGTCCTACATGGACGCAGTGCTCGTGTCCGGCGAGTTGCTCGCCGCCGCGGATGATTGCCTCGCCGCCCTCGACACCACAGACGCGGAGTCCGTTCGCCAATCGCATGCCCAACTGATGGACCTCGCGGCGCGCCTCGATGGGTCCATGCAGTGCGACGCGCAGCGACCGGAGGAGGTGTTGGCGGAATGTGTCCTCACCGCACTGCTGCGCTTTCTCATTGCGGAGGGCGGATTACCGCTCGGGCCGTTTCCGCAGCTCTCCGCAGCCTTTGCGCGGCTCCATGGCACGGCGGCCGTTCGGGCCCATGATCGGCTCATTACGCAGACATTGGAAGGCTCTGGAGGATTGACGGAATGGCCTAAGCGGTACTTTCTGCGTGAGGCACAGCGTCGTATTGCGGCATACACCACAAGTGCGGCGGAAGAGGCGAAGGGAAAAGAAGTTGGGCGAATGGGACTGCAACCCATCCCTGCACGGCTTCCATGGACAAAGAGAGGGAGAGTCTAAAAGGGCGAAGGGAGATGCTTTTTCTTAAAATACTTTTTTCCTGTTTGCCGTTTCTCTCTTTTTTATTGTTGTGTATTTTAGAGAGTTTTTGAATACTATTGTTTGTATGATCTTGTGTTTGCTGTTCTTGGTTTGTGTGGTCTCGACAGACGTGAGCTGTGTGTGTGTGGTACTTGGGTATTCATGCCCCTTTCGCTAATTTCTCTCTACTCTCTCTCTGCTGGATGTATGTATTTGTCGATCTCCTCTTTTCACTATAATTCTCACTGTTGTGCTCAAATACCCAAGATCACACCAATACGCAGAGAGTATAGGTGAGGTGCAGCGCCTCACAAGGGGCGTTCCTTTTCACATTTGAGCGAAAACAAAAAAAAAGGGAAAAGAGAGAATTCATAGGGAGTATTCATAAAATTGCGAAGGTTACATATTTTTATATACACACATTCACAGTAAAACAACAAAAGCAACAACAAGAAGAACAAAAACATCACTTACACACAAACCACAACCATAGGTAATGAGTCGGAATGGAGAGCTTTGCCTGAAAAAGGTAATCGTCACCTATTGTCCGAGTCGCGGGTCACCCAACACGCGTCAGTTTCTCGCCACCCACTTACCGCTTTTTCACGCCAAATACCCCGCCGTGACGGTGGACGTGCGTCCGCGCCTTTGGACGGAGTCCGCCATTACAGGTGTCTACCGCGATGGCAGCGAACGGGCGTACAACACACGTGAACTGAGCCCCATGGGGATTTGGCTGCGCCTCCACCGCCTCGTGAACACTGGCAACGACTATGACCACTCCTTTTCCGCCGCCCACGTGCACTTTCAGCGCCGCTCCGTTCAGGGAACGTGGAATCCGTGGCTTTGGCACCACGAGACGCCCCGCCGCCGCCGCGAGGCCCCGCGCTGGGATCGCCCACTCACAGAGGAGGAGTGGGAGTACTACACCGCGCAGTATAGCGCGCAGATGAAACAGGAGGAGGAGGCCATCGCCCATCGCGTAGCCGCGCAGACGGAAATGCCGGACGAGAGCACACGGGAGGTGCAGGAGCGGTGGCGCCAACACGTCTTGCCGCGCATGCAGACGGACATGGAGCATAACATGACACACTTCAAGCGGCAGCACACACGCGGGGTGCGGCAGCGGCCTGTGACGATGGGGGAGTATAGACTCTTCTCGGTGCCCGACCATCACGAGATGGGACAGGACGCGGTGGATATGATGCGACGACGGGAGGCAAAACACATGGAGGAATGGTGGAGGAAACGGCGGGAGCAGTTGAAACCACCAAAGTGACATCTTTGAGGAATGGAACACAGCGCATGGTGTGCGTTGGTGTTGGAATGAAAGGAATACATTCATATATATATACATATATATATATATATATATATATATATACATTGCTTTGAATGATTTTATTGTGCAATGAATGCGAAGGTGAAAGGTGAAGGAAGACAAGGGAGAACATGGAAAGGTGGTTGGATCTGTTAGGGCTGCTGGAGCACAACAAGGTACGCCAGAGACACCTTAAAATGGGTGATTAGAGTACAAAAAGAGGAATTTGGCCAAATAAAAAGAAGGATACCGTGGGAAAGGCAGTAGTAAATGAAGGAGAGAGAGAGAGAGAGAGAGAGAGTTAATTGTACTTCTTGTCTCTGCGTGTCACTGTGCAACAACAACAAGAATAAAATAATTGAATAGCTTTACAAAAGCAACAAATTGCTATATACTACTCGAATAAGGGAATTCCCTTGTTGTTTTTTCTCTTTAAAATGTGCGTTTCTGAACTGAATCATTTGCCCTTTCTCCCTCTCTCCTTTTTTCTTTTGTTCTTGCTTTCTTTTTTTTTTTCCCCCCTTTTACTACAGTTCTAAAAAGAGAGACATTTTACATCTATTCAGTACTCTACATATTGCCAATCCCATTAAGTTACTGTTATTGCTCTTCTCGCCACATTACGTATACACACACACATATATATATATATATATATATATATATACATATTGATATATACTAGGTATATTCTTGTATATACAATATATATATATATATATATCTATATATATCCCTTTGTTGACCATATACCCGAAACCACCCCTTTGATTTGCGCGACCCCATCCCATGCATTTCCCCAACGGTGTGTATGTTCTCCCCGCCGATGGCAGCCTGGGTGGCATGCCATGGGATGCCACTCCGTTTGTCCGCGTGCTTCCCTTTCTCCCCCCCGCCGCCCCCCCCCCAACCGACCCCCCCTTCCCCCCGTCCGTCCCCGCCAAGGGTGGGGCGTACATGCTGTGCGCGGTGGCGGTGGCCCCCTCGGTCGGGGACGGCGCGTGCTACTACCTCCTCCCCAGCCCGAGCGGGGGGTGCAGCAGCAGCGGGAGCAGCAGCGGGGTGAGCGTCTTTCCGACGCACCCGTCGCTTTGCCCCGCCCCGATTGACGCCCCGCGCCGACTGCGGGGGCTGCAGGCGAGCAACGGACTCGCGCCGAGCGGAAACAGCCCGCACCCCTTCGCCCACCCGACGCACCCGCAGCCGGGCGGCCACGCGCCGGGTCGGGGAAACGGCAAGCGGCCGCCCGTCACGCCCCCAATGAATGGCGCGGGCGGAGACGAACAGGTGGCGCCGTGGATGCGCGACACGACCCCCCGGCAGAGCTCGAGGCGACAGGTCGCGGGTTGGGTGCGGCGGGGGGTGGGGCAGTCATGGGAAACCATATACTACTCCCGATACCTCTAAGGTGAGGGGAGGCGGGGATGGGTGGGAATGTGGAAAAGGAAAACAAAAATGGGCAAACAGAGGAAGCGAAAAGAGAAGAAGAAACGAGAGAGACAATGGAGAGAGAAGAAGAAGGTTTGTGGAGTGATTCGAGTTTACATGTGTGCGTTGGAAGAAAATAAAGAACATCACAATGCGAAGGAAAGAATGAAATAGTTTTAGTGTGACGAGAATGCTGATTGGATTTAAATCGAAGTAACAAGCATAGGAGAAGAGCCAACAACACCGAAAAATGAACAGCAAGAAGAATAACAACAACAAAACAACAATGAAACGTAAAGAGTATCAAACAGAAAATGTAAAGAAAGGCGCATTTTTTTTTATATTTTAACTCAGTTTACTGTCCCCTTTTTTCTTGCTTTTTAAAAAATTTCCTGTTGTTGTGTCTTGTTTCTTAATTAGTGCCTTTTTTTCTTGGCACTCTTGATTTTTGTTTTCATTTGGTTTCCACCAAATACTCTTGCGACATGCAAGACACCATCACAGTTTACATCACCTTTTTTTTTTTTTACGATCAGAGAAATCATACTAACTTTTAAGAAAAGAAGAAAAAAAAAGTAAAATAGAGAACAAAAAATTTTCTCGCTCTCCAATTTTGTATGTCAATATGGAAGCAATGATGACAACAAAATTGAGGTATTGGGCATGAAGCTTTTTTTTTTTGTTTTTATTTCACTCTTTGTTCCTCACATTCTCCCCCACCCAAAAAAAGCATTCATGGGGTGTGTGAGGAACATCGAGACTGCCTTTGGTGGTGTTGCCTTTTTTTTTTTTTTTTCTCTCTCTCTCTTGGTCGACGCATGAATGATACACAGGGTATAATATTTTCTCGTCATTTTTTTTTTTTGTCTCTTTTTTTTTTTTTTTTTCCTTCTCTCCTTTTGCGGTTGTAGCATGACAATCATGTGGTGAATTTAGTAGTTTTTTTTTTTTCTTTTGCTGTTTTATATATATATATATATATACATCTCTCATGCCTTCGTTTGCCTTTTTTTTCTTTTGGTTTATTGTTTTCGGTGCATTTGTGTGTATTTACTTTCCCCCTCTTGTTTTTTTTTCCTTTTATGTTACGTGTTACGTCACTTTGTATGCGGACTTGTTTTGGTGCCTAGCATGAATGGATGAATCAAAAACAGCACGGTTGTGTGAAAAAGAAAAAAAGAAAAAAAAAAGAAAATCATATATATATATATATATGCATATATATATATATAACTAAAAACAACAACAAAATAACAAAATTGAAAAAAAAAATCATATAACAAAAAAAGAGAGACGCCCTTCAGCAACAAAAAAAAAAATTGAAGGAAAACAAAAATATATTTATATCAGAAGTAAATGGATGATTCGAGAAGTATGCGAAAATGTGAAGGAATGCTTTTCTGAAAGAGTTTGAAATGAAAATATTAACACATGAGACAAAAAAAAAAAGAATTCCTTTCCGTGTGAACTCTTCCGTCAATGTAAACTTCTTTCTTTTCCCCTCTTAGTATGCATGAGTATGAAAAGATCGATCCATACGAATAGACAGATATTTCTGCACTACTGTTTGTTCGATAGAATTTCCTTTTTTTTTTCTTTTTTTTCTTTTTCTTTTTGTTTTGCTTTTTTTCTCCATGTTTATCATCAAATTTTCAAATATTTTTATTTTTATTTTCATCATTATTATTATCTACGCGACGTATATCTTTTTTTTTTTTTTGTGTGTTTTTGTTACTTTTTGTACTCCCTTTAGTCAATCAATCAAAAGTCTTTATTTCAATGTTTTTCATTTTTTATGAATATCATTATTAAATTCAATGAAACGAATAGTCAAACAAACAAAAGATATATAAAGCAAAAGGAATCACACTTTTGAGCAATGACGAAAGTATGATGTGTTTCAGAAGGTGTTTCTGTTGTATGAGATTAAATTGCTTTTGCATGGTGTAGTGTGTGGCAACCAAATTTCACATCTACACAAGAGCACACAATTTTTTTTTTTTTATTATATTCTATTATGTTTTCATTTTTTATGTCTCCCCACTTTTCGCATGAATTTGAAATCATTTTATATATATATATTCATTTATTGTTTTTGTGTGAGTCAGGTAGGATCTGTTTTAAACTTTTCTTGAGGAATAACAAACAATTTACAGAAGTGAACAGTTATATCTCCGGACACGGTTCGATTGGTTGAAAAATACCAACATAGGAAAGGCAAAAAATAAAAAAGAAAAAAATAAAGAAGGAAAAGAACGCAATTAATGATTTGAAGATAATATTCGGAGTTGTTATTATTCGTTATCAAAAGAGGTGCTTTTTTTTTCATTTTGACCGTTGAAAGCGAGGGAAAGCAAAATAGTTAGCAAAGAGGATATATATATATCTATCCCAAAAGACGAAGTGAATATTAAGAAAGGAAAAATAAGCAAAAAATATTCTATCAAAGAATATATATATATATATATATATATATATATATATACATTTATTTACCATTTAAAACAGATAAAAAACAAAACGAAAATGGAAAAAGGTAAAAATGAACGCAATATAACTACAAATTGAATGACAACGCTGTAGTACATCTTCTATTCCCACTTTTTTTTTTATCATTAATTTTTTAAAAAATCATTACTCTTTTTTTTTTTTTGCTTTACTGTTGATATTTGCACATGACGTCCAACGAGTTTTTTCTCTTGATTTTTTTTATTTTAAAGAGCATTTCTGTTGAGAGAAGTGTACCAACACTTATTCATTCAAAGTTCTCTTCTGGACATTTTTACATGTGTGAAACGGATAGGAGAGAAAAGGACATGATGAAGTGAAAAACGTAGAAAAAGAAAATGAAATGTTTATTATTACAACACAGCAATATGAAAAAAAAAAATGGTCTGACCAATGCATTATCTTTAAATTCTTTTCCATTCGTGTTTGTGTCTTTTAAATTTCATTCATTTGATGATTTTTTTTTTTTTCCTTTGCTCTCTTTCTTTCTCTCAAATAATTATATATAAAATGGCTAGGGAAGAGCCCTTTGGCTCCGAAAAATTATAGAGAAAGGAACAAAAAGTTCACACTTCCCGAGGAAAGGAAAAGTACACAAAAGTAAAAAGACATTCCAAAGAAGGACATTTTTTTTTTTTTTAGTTTCTTTTGATTGTCGGAGGTGGATTGAGACTCTTGTAACAGCTTTTCCTTTCCGTCTGCCATTGGCTGTGCGATACGAGTTTCGGCAAAGAGAGTCCCTTCTTTCCTTTCTTCCACGTTGATATTTTTTTTCTTTTTTTCCCCCTTATACCATCAACGCCATTGCTTCGCCACTTCGTGCTGAACCTATAAGGTTGTCGCCTTTGTGTGTGTGTATATATATATATATATATATATATACATATATATACATATATATTTACTTTATTTTTCTTCTCCCTGTTTGTATTACTTTGACGTGCATGATGGACGCGGTTGGGGCATCCAGTGGGGCCAACCCCAACGCGTTGGTTGAACCAAACCACTCGACGCCTGGCGTTGTGCCGCTTATCCCGATTACCGACGCCATGTCGTGTATGGACAGCCAAATGCGTTCCCATCCCTCCTTTCGTGTCCATCGCCATTCCCATACGCAGCGCGCGTGGCGTCGCAACAGCCTCTCCCTTCGCTCCCTCACTTCCAGTGTGAGTTCCCTCAACGGCACTGTGCGGAGTGGGTGTGTGAGCAGCACGCAGAGCATGCTCGGCACCGTGCTGGAGGTGCCCCCTGGTATGCTGCTGCATCGGGAGCAGCTACGACTGCGCCGAAGCGCCGTGTTGGGAAAGGGCGCCTATGGACTTGTGGTTTGTGGGGAGCTGTACCCCGTCTCCGCCACGCCCCGCGGCGTCACCCCTGTTGGGATGAGCGGCGCGGGGAGCAGCGCGTCCCTCCGCCCCCTCCCGCACAGCGCGAGCAGCTCCGGGGACGACAGTCTGCTCGCCGCCAAACACGACGGGGCGGGACACCCGTTGGGGATCGACACCGCCCCCACAGACGCGCGGCGTCGGGGAGGTGACCTCTGCGCGTCCTTTCTGCACGCCATCGCGAGCGCCTCGGAGGATCGCCCGCGTGAGGCGAACCCGCGCGGACTGTTCGAACTCCTTCACGACGCGCGCAGTCCGCCCGCGACGCCGAGTCCCCCGACGACGTGTTTGGACGACGAGGCGCGCTCCTCGCCCGGCGCCCCGCGGCCGGTGGCGGTGAAGCTCATCAACAAGGCGCGCCTCTCGCGGCGTTTGCCTTTTATTGCGTCGTTTCAGACGGAGCTCCGCCTCGCCGCGGCCCTCGCGCACCCCTCCCTCGTCGCCGTGCACGGCGTGGTGGAGGAGGCGACGGAGTTGCTGCTCGTCATGGACGTCGCGGAGGGCGGATCGCTGCAGCACCACATGCGCACACACGGGCTCGAGGACATGCGCGCAACGGCCCCGCGCTTTCTCGCGGATGTCGTGCTCGGGTTGGAGTACCTGGCCGCCGCCGGCATCGCCCATCGTGATATCAAACCGGACAATATGCTCCTCACCGCGGACTATCACGTGCTGCTCGCCGACTTCGGCACCGCCTGCTACGTGGCGAGTGCGGAGGAGAACCGATTCGGCGGAACCGCCGCGTACATGTCGCCGGAAATGGTACGTGACGGGCGGGCGAGCGCGACGAGTGATCTCTGGTCCCTCGGCTGCGTCCTCTTTGAGCTCTTCGTCGGGCGTCCGCCGTTTCAGGGGGAGACGAATATGTTCGTGATGCGTCACATCAAACAGTACGAGAGCGGCACCTTGGAGTACCCGCCGTACTTCCCGAGCGTGGCGCGGGATTTGGTCGAGCGGCTGCTGCGGCGCGACCCCAACGCGCGACTCGGGGCAAAAGACGCGGGCGGATTCGACGCACTCAAGGCGCACCCCTTCTTCGCCGGCATTGCGTGGGACACGGTGCAGCAGACCTCCAATCGGACACCCAATCACACCGACTACGCCGCCCAGGTGCGCCCCTACCTCGGCGAGGAGGAGCACGTCGTGCGGTGCTCCCTCGTCGTGAAGGAGAGCCCGGGGTTTCTGAAACTCGCCCGACAGCGACTGCTCGTCTTGACGAACACGCCGAGACTCTTTTACATGGACCCGACCGCCCCGACCGCGGCGGTGAAGGGGGAGATTCCCCTCTCAAGTGCGCTCTACGCGGAGGTGCACAGCACGGAGCGGTTTCGTGTGGTGCTGCCAAAAGCGGCCGGGGGACGCGTGTATGAGTTTCACGACCCCAACGGACACGCGGATGTGTGGGGAATGCGCATCAACGACTGCGTCAAACGCGTTCGGGTGGACGGACCGCGACGCGGCAGCCATGGCGAGTCGAACCCAAAGGAAGAGACAGATAAGACACGCGACGCGCACACCACAGGCGTGTCCCATGTGGAATCGGGCAAGCGACAGGACAAGCGACCCCACGCACAACCACGACCATTACCAATGCAGATGCCACAGTGGCAACAACGGTACCCACATGAGGAAAGTAAAGGAACAGATGGGGGCCATGCGGAGCGCGAGGGGTGGAATGCGAATAGTGAGGTTATTGCAAAGGTCTGCTCGGATTCAACCTCGCGACTCGCGCAGAGCACCCCAAATGGATGGAAAGCCATGGGCATTGGACACCTATTTGGGGCCAAGACGAAACCCAAAATTAACAAGGGGGCGGAAACCTAACAAGAGGGGGAAAAAAATAACAACAACAAAAAGAGAAGATTTTGAGCTAAGGAGAGAGGTATGAAAAGGGAGAGAAAACCCAGGAAGGATAGTAGGAGTGAAACGTGACACTCAAGTTTTATCATTGTTATGTTTATTTTTATTTTGATTGTTGTAATGTATTTCTTTTAATGATTCGCCTGAAAATGGATAGTGAAGGAGTGTTATGTGAGTTGTGGAGTTAGTATGACGTACAAGACAAAAAAAAAACAATAAATAAATAAATATATATATATATATATGTTTATGTATATGTATCCATATGCATGTGCATATCTGTTTCAAGGTGCCCCTTTTTAAAATTTGTTTTACCCCCTCTTACCTTCTTTCGGAAAAACATGTGTTTTTTTTGTTTTGTTTTTTTGTCCATTTTCGCACATCCCGTTGAAACATTTGAATTCATAAAAGGAAACAAAAGGAGAAAAAAAAACGTGTTGTAGTTTCAAGGCAGCACACCGTACATATATATATATATATTTATTTATATATATATATTAATTAAGGAAGAAGAAGAAACATAATGTGAAAAAATGACTGCACGCATTTGCCATTCAGAGCAAACCGTTCAGTTTAAATACAGCCAAGAAGTAAAACATAAAGAATGAAAATCTACACTTTAATGCCCATGGCCTTTTTTTTGCTCTTTAGTGTATTACTGCCCTTCTCTTTCTTTTTTTCTCATATACTTTGTTTCATATGTACTGTCCATTTTACTTTTTTTTTTGCCTTTGTTTCTATCTTTTAGTTAAGGCTGCCGGTAAATTTTTATTTTTATTTTGCTTTTTTACGTTCTTCTCCGTTTTGAAGGTGAGTCCATTCTTCATATTGCCCCCATCGTTCGTCTTCTTTTTCTGTGTGCGTGTGCTTCAAGAAAAAGAAACAATCATCATCACCATTATTCATTGAAATAAATAAATAGGTATATATATATATATATAAAGAGGAAACACTGGTTATCTAGTTGGGCTAGAAAGTGGAGTGACCGGTTTCTTCTTTTTTTTTTGTGTGGTTTTCTTATCTCACCTAACTGGGAGTCCATCCGCACGACGAAAAAAGAAAAGAGGAGTTAAAGCGTCAAGAAAGCAAAGGCGACATAAGCAAAGCAAAAAAGAGTAAGCACTCTAAATAGAGCTAGAGAACAACAGAAATGGGAGCGGCTCCAAGCTCTGAGATTCTCACCGTTGCACCATTTCGACCTGCGCGAATTGGTTCTGGCCGTGTTCTCACACTTATTCCCACCACACAGGATTTCTTCCCCACCCCTGAATCCCCTTTATTTGAGCAATTCTTTGAGGCCCGCGCGGACCCGTATGTTCGCTACTACATCCGCAACGATGACCGCGACAACCGTCTCGACTACATTCCCCCAACAAACTTCACCCCCTCCACACTTTACGCGCGACATGTGACGGAGCCAAGCAGTTGGATTTACCCAAACAACGAGGCGTTACGCGCGGCGTATTACACGGCGCGTCGTTCCCGCATTCGCCCCGTCCCGTGTGCGGTGGCCTTTCAGTATGATGAGGAGGGCAGCGCGCCGGACGGGTGTGTGCCGCTTCGGAACACATTTGTGCGCGTGATTGGCGGCGTTGGCTGCTTTCCCAACCCGAACACGGAGAGTTTGGATGTGGAGATATTTCTTCGCAAGTCTGCGGGGGATCACAACATGGCCCGCGTCATGCTCTTCGCGGCGTGGCTCTTTCAGGAACACTGTGAAACGATTTGCGCATTGCCATCGGTGCCCATTCCGGCCCTCACGTTTCGCGGTCTAAAGACGAACATTCCGTTTCTCTGCTTTCTGCGCGAGTTGCGGGATCGGGTGGAGCTTTTGCAGGGGAACAGCGAGGAGCATCGGGTGTGGCTGGAGGGGGCGTTTCTGCGCGGTCACATTACGCCCCAACACGCCTCGGAGCTGTGCGTGGCGCTCTCCAGTCACTACCGCACCCTTCTTTTACCCAAAAACCGTCCGAAACTCGCCGCCCCGCTTTCCTTCCCCAACCCAACCGCCGCGGCGGAGCTGAACGACTCCAATCGCGATGGAAGTGAGGAGCGCGTGTCGCCCGGCGGAATCGGCGGCCTGTCGCGCTTTCAGAAGGAGTTCTACACGCTGGGTGGGTGCGTGGAGACGGGAGGGGAGACGCTTCCGGCCGCGTCCTCCGATCCCAATGAGGTGTTCCTCGTCTGCGTGGATGCGTCGGTGCGTGTGGGGGGCGAGAAGATGGCATCGACCCCCGCAAACTTGGAGGTGCGGCGCGGGGATATTCTCCGCTTTGTACCGGACATCTTCTCTTCCTCTTCGTCCTCCTCCGCCAACACCACGACCGGCAACTTGGCAGTTGGGGGATGGCCTATTGCGGCGGCGGCGGAGGAGGAGCTGGGCATGCGGGAGACGAAGTCGACTGTTGATGCGATGGCGGATGCGGAAACAGATGGGCGGCTTGTGGGGCCTCTTAAACTGCAAAAAGGTACGTGGCAGGTGGACTCGACGATTCATTTGGAAAATGTTCTCTTAGCGCTGGTGCATGATGAGTGTAAGAGTGCCCGAGAGGCACCTGCAGAGGATTCGCGTTGGGTGCGTCATGCGGAAACGGGGGAACATATTTCTGACGGTAGTTTCTACATATGGCGGTTTGTACGCGGAAAGGAAACATACTACTACGGCACTGTTCCAAAGTTTGCGAATACATATAAAAAGCGGCACGATGTGCCGAGGCGGCGCAATGGCCGAACACCCATTGATGGAATGTGTGGATCTACAGGAAGTACGCTCCGTGAATGCGCAGAGATGGATGTTAACACATCGTCGGATTCATCCCACCGTCATCACGGCGACGCGATGGGCAACCGCTTCACGGTATCACCACCCCAACGAGGGTTTATGGCTTCCGTGGGTTCGACGCCATCCCCAACTCAACCATTCCTAGCAGTGCCGCCACCGCAGCAGTATTCGGAGGGGATGCCATTTGTTTTTGTGCCACCTCATGCCCAAACGACGTACGCAATGAATGGTCAATTTCCTATGGGGCCCTCTTTTGTGCAGGCGGGTGGTGGATACACCATGCTGCCCGCTATGGCGTCACCTACACAACAAGTCCTCCAAATGCAACACATTCCGTTTCACGCCATGCAACCCATGCAGCAGGTTCAACCGAATCAAGCAGTTCAATCGGCGCATGCGATGCCATCTATGCAGCCTGTGCAGGTGCTACACCCGATGCAAAGCATGCAACCCATGCAGCCAATGCCTCACGTATCCCAAATGGCACCCATGTACATGTATATGAACCAAGGACTCCAAGCAGCGGGAATGCAACACCTTCCTGTTGCGCAGATGGCACCCATACAGCAACAACAACAGCAACAACAGCAACAGGGGAACTTTGCATTCTCCGTGCCTCCTCAATCCTCGTCTTCATCCAAACCAACACTAGTGTACAGCACGATGCCACAGTTTCCCATCTCGAGCGGAATCGGAGAGGCCGAGGGACAGTTGATGGGCTCCACCACTTCAGGATACCCACAGCCATCCGCCACGATGCCTGCAGAGGAAGCAGATACAACTCTATGCAATGTCTTTACGCATCTTCATGGTAAGGATCACGGGAATTCGTTTTTTGTGCTACCAAACGAATCCTAGAGCACGCGCTAGCCACGAAAGGGTTTTCTGTGCACGTGCTGAAATGAGAACAGTAACAGCTGCAACAACAAAAACGGAAAAAAAAGACAAAAATCAACTTTCATTCGAGGTGAAATTGCACGGATGATATTTTTTTTTTTTTGTTTTTCTAAAGATTTTTTTTTGTAAATTCGTTCTTTGACTAATATATTTAAATATATATTAGAAAATTCTATCTTCCCGTGCAACGACAACAATGATTGATAAAAAAAAATGAGGCAATAAAAGAATTGCACAAACAAATGGATAAGAAAAAAAACGATTATACCAACCATTAAAATGAATCCTCCCAAAGAGGAGTAAATCAGAAAAAGAAAATGCTTTGTCTACAAATGGTTTTTCTACAGGTGTAATTGTACTCCATCTATTTGAAACTGTCTATTCTTCGCTGCCCCAACTGCAAGTCACTCTTCTTTTTTATTTTTGGAAAGAATCAATACTTATTGTGAAATGACAGAACAAAAAAAAAAGTAAGAATGATACAGAAATAAACCAAACCAATATGAAGAGAACATACTGTGAAAACATCTATGATTTTCTATGCTACAGAAAAAGCAAACATCCTTACTGAAAGTCTATCTAAAACAAACACACCCACATGAAAAATAGAACTTAAAAAAAAAAAAGTCGTTTATATCCCCCTTCCCACCAAAAAAAAAAAAAAAGTTTTTTTTTTCTTTTTTACTTTTCTGGGTTCAACCGAAAGAAAGAAGAAGTCAAAAAGGATTCGCAAATTTTTTTGTTATATAAAAGAAAAAATGAAATTAGGAATGGGCGAACGAGTGCAATCAAATTGTGAAGCAAAGGAACCAATACATGTAGAAACGAAAATAATTTTTTTTTTTAAAAAGGAGTTTAGCAACAACGAAAATAATGTGTTATGCATTTTGGAGTACTTTTTGGGCTAGGGTAGTACACATAAAAACACACCAAGGTATACAAATGGAGAAAACAAAAAGAGAAATGAGGAAAAATGAAAACAATGTCAACAAGACAGAAAAAGTTCAACACAACATGAGTGTGCTCCTTTTTTAATTTTATTTTCGCTTCTGCAACTAAATACAACTACGGTTTCACGTGATGATTGCACATAACACACTATATATATATATATATATATATATTTATATGTATACTATTCCTATTGTTATTGTTATTATTATATACTAAAAATTCTTTTTTTTTTGGTTAAAGGCACATACATATTTTTGCAATGATTGCATATATATGCATCCATTTCATCTTTTGTGAAAAAAAAAAGAACAGATGAAAAACGAAACTTGGACTAATTTCATTGCCTTTTTCTTCCTCTTTTCTCATTCGGTATAAAGTGTATGACAGGAATTTTTTCCTTTTTTTTCATTATATGTTCTTATTTTTCGTCTCGAGAATGCATTTGTAGAACAGTATTTGATGCTCGAGCTCTGAGGCACACAGTGCGCGTACACGATGTGTACGAACGAAACAAAGAAATGCGTAATATTTTTGCTCCATACCTTTTTTTGTTGTTTAATTTTCTTTTCTTTTAGTTTCATTATAGTTAAAAAAAAAAAGGAGAACAAAAAACAAAAAACGAGTAGAACTTGCACATTTTTATGTTCAGCTTTTCTTTCTTTTTTTATTCTTCCTTGCGGTGTTTCTGTGAATGATTTTTTGTTTTGTTTTGTGCTGCAAAAAAAAAAAAAAAGAATGGAAGTTGGAATTCGTTAGAACATCACTGAGTACATTTCTACAAGAGAGATTTTCTAACAGAGTTCTTTTTTTTTCTTTTTTTTTCTTTTTTTGTTAACTTTTTTTTTATACGTGTTTTGTTGAGAATGTGTGCCCTTTTGGTGCATAACTTTCATTTCTTAACAAGACATTTCCGTCATACATTTTTCTTTTCTTTTCTTTTCCGTTTTTTTCTTGTTTATGATTTTTTTGTTACAAGAGTCCAAAATATTTTTTGTTTTCTACGTTCTTTTTTTCTTCTTCTTATGGAATGCAATTTTGCATTTCATGTTTTTTTTTTCATTTTGTGTGCTTTTTTTTTTAAAATTACTCTTTCCAGCCTTGTTTCTTTTTTTGTTTCTGCAATTTTTCATAAATACTTTATTGCTTTTGCAAATAAAAAAAAAACCACCCAAAAAGGACACATTTTTCTCATAGACAAAATGGGAAAACAATTCTTTTTTTCTTTTGTTTTTTTCCATTCATTTTAATTTTTCGTCCTGTTTGTACTTTTTATTTTTGTTGTGTTGTGAGTTGTCTTTCAATTTCGTTTTCTCAATACAACTCTTTTTTTTCTTTTTTTTTTTCTTCATTGCATTTGTTTTTTTTTGTCTTCGTTTAGACACTTTTCCCCTCTTTTTTTGTTCTATACTTGCCATTTGGTCTTGCATTCTTTTTGTTTCGGTTGTTTGAAGTTTTTATTATTATTATGATATCACGAATTTTGATTTTTTGACAATTACGCTATTTGATCATTGACAACAACAAGAAGAAAAATATAATCGAAAATTTTTTTTTTTCTTTCTCAATAAGATACACCATATGTCCTTTTTCTCTCTTTTTTTTTTGCTTCTTTGTTGTTATTAGTTTTCTTTTTACTGTTGCTTGGGTGACTTTTTTTTATCTCGTTTTTTTGGTTTCTGTGCTTTCTTGATGAATGCTTAGTGTGTGTGTGTGTGTTTCGTTCAATCTTTACACCCCACACTCATTGAACAATGCGTGCGTTCAATAACTTTTACTTTGATTTTTTTTTTTTGTTGTTCTGTCAGCATTGTTGAAAAAGGACAGAAAAGAAAGTAATGAAACATATATATATATATATATATATATATATATCTTTGAGAGATTAGTAAAGAAACGGAGAAAAAAAAGTGATTTTCAAGAAGAGAAAGAAAATCAAGATAAAACTAAACATAACAGCAGTAGTAGCGAATTGTCAATGGCAGGATGTATGTATTTTTTTTTTTTCATGTAGAGTGTTTGATACTTTAAAAGGTATAAATCGGAGGAAAATGTGTGATGCGTTTTCCAAAAGGCCGCAAACGATTCGAATGATATGTGTGCCTCTCCCCCCATTTCTTTTTGTTTTTGCTATTTGCTTTCTTCCCTTTTTAAAAAAGTTCTTCTTCCGTCTTTGCTGTTTACATATTCATATATATATATATATATATATATATATATATGTTTATATATATATGGTGTTAGATGCTATTGTGTGCTACTGGGTCAACAAATGCCCATTAAGAATGAAGAAAACAAAAAGGGAAAGTCATAATGATCAGAGGTTCAGTTCAACTGATAAACTAACTGTAAGAAAAGCAAAATGAAAACAAAAAAGAAAAAAAGAAAGTGAGAGAAGAAAACAAAAACTTCTCTATATATAAAAAGAAACACCTGCTGAATTCAATGCAACTATTTCCCCTTTTATACCAAACTTCCTCTTTCCCAGAGAAATAAAGATATTGGGAAATGAAGAAGCAAACAAACGAAACACCCAAAACAAATAAAAAATTGAGAGAACACAGAATTCAAAACAACATCGACGAAGAAAAAAAAAAAACTTGAACGGATGGGAGGCTATGTTGAAATATTTTTTTTCTTCTTTGTTGGAACGAATTTTCTTTTTTTCTTTGTTGCTCTTACAAATGCTGGACTGTTTACATCGTAAAACTCATTTCGTTTTTTTCTTTTTAATTCTAAAAAAACAAAAACAAACAATTATGTGTGTACGTGCATATTTATATATTATTAAATGGAGCAAAGTGTTTGATAATCTCTTTTGTTTACTTTTCTTTTAAAAAATGATAACTGTAAACTTATTTAATCATTTCTGCTTTTTCTTTTTTTTGCATTAACTTTATTTTTGTTTGACGTATAGGGTAATAGGAGGAGGATTTGTTTTCCAAGATAGTGAACGCGATAGTTCAAAGAGAACAGCAACAGCAACAATAATAAGAAAGGATAATCACCAAAAATTTCTCTCTTCTGTGCAGCCTCATTGACAAAAAAAAAAAGAGAAACGACAATTGTTGCCGTTCCGCTTTAAAATAAAAGCAACAACAACAACAACAGAAAAAAGGGTATACCTGTACTAACAGAAAAGACAACAAAGAAAGGAAAAGGTGAGTTCTGTGGGCGGGAAGGAGTCTCAAAGGAGGCCACTGATTTTTTACTTTTTTTTTTTACTTTGTGGAACGGAAAAGAGGGGTACATTTTTAACTCGAGATACAAGTCGAATCAAGAGCAGTCCAATAGTCACTCCTACAGGATATATTTATATATTTGTTTATATACATATCTCCTTGTATTCTCTTGCAAAGAAAGAGGAAAAAGTAAAGTGTAAAAGCAAACAACAATAGCGTCTCTTTGACTGTGTGTTTGTGTATAAATAAGTACGAGAAGGTCTAAGTAACCAGCAAAGCCCACCTGGTCAACGGTGAAATCCAAACAAACAAACGAACAACCAAAAGAAAACAACAACAACAAAAAAAAAGACGAAGGAAACCAAACCCCTCACCTTTCCTCCAACCAGAACAAAAACGAAACATCAACCACATCACGAAATTAGTTAGCGAAACTCACGCAAAAACCGAAAGTACAATAGAACGAGCAGTGAGTACAAAAGAAAAGAAAATCGAGAAACCAATCATCGTATAGTAACATGGGAGCTGTGCCTAGTCGTGAGTCCCACGCGCGTGGACTTTGCCAACTACCCGAATACGGCCAGCGTCACCGCATGCTACTCATTCCCCTCACCAAAGCCTTTTTCCCATCCGCCGATTGCCTCCTCCTGCAACAGCTCTTCGAGGCGCGCTGCGACCCTTTTGTGCGCTACTACCACGCCTACGAGGAGTACTTTGCGCCAAACGCGGACATCCATCCAACGACGGACCGCCCAACGCCGCCTTCATCGGAGAGCGAACCTCACACATGGCGCCCCGACGCATTTCCCCCCGTCCCTTGCACACCCGAGGCGTTTTATGACACCTACGTCGCTCGCGGCGGGGAGTCCCTCTTATTCGACACGGATGCGGAGATGTTGGCGGCGTTTGCGCGGAATCCGTGTTTGGTGCGTCCGGTTCCGTGCGCCGTCGCCTTTGCGTACAACCACCCCGCGGGGTCTGCGCGGCGGCGGTCGCACTCCGAAGACGCCCCATCCCAATCCCATTTGCCCGCCGCAACGGACCCGTCCGGGGAGGGGATTGGGAAAAGCCACACGTCGCACGCGGCTGTGATGACCCCAACGACGGGTGAGGCTTCTGCCGTGACGCCACGGACGGTTTGCCCGATTGGGGACGGGGGGACGTTTGCCCCAACAGACACCGCGGAGGTGTGTGGGTGGCGCGTGCAGGCGGTTGGATTCTTTGGGGACGTCGCCGCCCTGCGCCGGGGGGCGGTGCCGGAGACGGATGATATACATTTGCAAATGTTTATCAAAAAGTGTGTGGGGGATCACAACTGTATGCATATCCTCCTCGCAGGAGTGTACACGTACGCGGCGCAATGGCACCAGGCCGTTTGTGTTGCAAAAGGGGAATCCATTCCCAATCGTAATGATACGAGGAGGAAGAAGAAGGACGCCAGTGAGGGGGACAAGGAGGATCGGAACGATACGAAGGAGGACGAGAATGATGAGGATGACGGTTCCCCGTGGGTGCCGCCGCCTATTCGAACGGTTTGCATGTCGAACCGCCGCGCAGATGTTCCATTGCTGTGTTTTCTTCGCGGTGTGCGCGCGATACTTGTGGGCATGAACCTCGCCAGTACCGAGGATGCGGAGGTGAGCCAACACGAAGTTGACGACAATGACAACAGCGGCAGCAATGTGGGAAACAATACCCAAGCTAGTAACATGACCCCAACCACGGCGATTCCTTTATTCAAAGAGACGGAATTAATGACCATGTCTTTCAAGGAAAACACGGAGGGACACAAAGGGGCCGAGTTGGTCTATGCATCTGCCAGTGCCGACGTGGTGTCCCGCGCCGCGCACTACATTGTCGACTGCATTCGCCGCCGCAAACACCCCCTCGACATTCTCCGAGAGCGGCCGCAACCCAACCACACACAAACGCCCCCATCGATCCCCGCGGATGGCGCCTCCAAGTCGGGGCGTGGGGTCGGCACCGCCGGCATCGCCTTTCCGCTCCTCCCCGACGTCTCCGCGCTTGTGGAGGCGTGGCCGGCGGAGGGCGTCGACCTCGCCGCCGCCGCGACGCGACGGGAGGAGACGGACCTCTATTGGGTCATCGGCACCGGCGCGGCGGCGCAGCGCAGTGCGGCGGCGGCAGTGGCGAGTTGGCCCCAACGCGGTCCGCCCCTCGAGGCGGAGGAGTCCAACGGGGCGGCGGAGAACGGGCGGAATGGGGCGACACCCGCAATGGAGGCGGGGAGGGTGGGGAAACCCTTTGCGCAGATTGGCGTGGGGGGGGTTCTACATTTTGTGGCGCAGTCCGCCTTGGACACCCCGCGCGTGCTGCGCTGCGAACACTACCCGTTAGAGGAACTTCTTTTGGCGGAGTTACGCAACGCATGCAAACGGGCACGCGAGGCGGACGCGCAGTCCCCCAACTGGGTCCGCTCCGCCGCGGAGACGGCGCGTGCCACAGACGAACACCAAACCAAGTCGGAAACCGAAGACACCGATGAAAAGGAGAGAGTGAAGCCAAACGAAGGGGAGGCGGAGGTCGGCGCTGGACTCGTCTCGGACGGGCTGTCGTATCTGTGGCGTGTGCCACTCGGTGATGGCGAGGAGCGCATCATTGCCGTCACCGCCCAGTTTGGGCGACCGGACCGACGCAAACGTAAGATCCGATGGAGACCGCACTCCGACCACAACCGCCTCCCGGCCGTGTGCTCCCCTACTGCGCCGACTCCCGCCCATGCGGCGGCGGGTGCGGGCGGGAGCCAACGCAGTCCGGAACACACCCGAACGCATCATCCCACCCATCAACCCGCAACCAACACGACCGCGGCGGTTTCCACTTCACATGCCACGCCTAGCACGAAGCCCAAGTCCTCCGCCCCCCCAACAGGCGAGGAGGGCGATGGGAAGCGCAAAGCCAAGCGGCCGCCGAGCGCCAACACGATCCCCGCGGACGCTCCCTTCCCGACTTCGCGGAGTCATCCCAATCTCAACACGCCGACCGCCGCCCCAAACGCGACGCGGCCGCCCGTCATGTACCACAGCCGCACCGTCAGTGAGGGCACCCGCGTCTCCTTCCGCGACTCGCTGCACGAGGCGGACGGGTGCGTCTTCAGCGCGTACCTCCCCGGCGCCCTCTCCGCGGGGTGCGGGGTTGGGCCAAACCGCCCCCCGCGACCCGCCGCGCCGCCGACGCCCTTCACCCCAAACGACGGCGTCCCGCATCGGCGCTGCTACTCGCAGGGATCCTTCGCCTCGACGGGAACGCCGTCCTCCTCGCTGCATTGGCCGCCAGAGGAGCGCCTCGCCCCCCCGCCACAGTACCCCCCGCACAGCCACAGCAGCCACAGCAACAACAGTCATGGCGGACATTGGTGGGGCCCCGCGCCGGCGGAGATGGAGGCGGTCGGGGCGCACTTTCTCTCCCCGTCCGCGTCGGTGACGCCGCTGCAGGAGTCCCAGCCGGGGCGGGGCGGGAGCCCGACGGAGAACAACTTTACGGGTATTCACGTCACGGTTCGGCATGGACTGCCGCACTACAGAACCCCAAGCTCACTCAACTACAGCGAGACGGCAAGCAGTCATGATGCGGGGGCAAACGCGAGCGCGACGAGTGCGAAGAATGCGTCAAAGCACCTGTCGGGTCCCTCAGGGGCGTACAGATGGGATTGGCGAAGGAACAGTGGGCAACAGGAGGAATGGGAGGGAATAGAACCCTAAGGACTCGTTTTTTTTTTTTCTTCTTCTTCTTCTTTTTTTTTCTGTCTCATTCTCTTTGGTGCACTTTTCATTACGTTTTTATTTTGATTCTTACTATTATTATTCTCAGTTTTTTTTTTTTTTTTAACCCGTCTTCTTCTTAGTTCAATGGAACGGGTGAGGTTATTCAGTAGAACATAAAGCAAAAAGTAAAAAAAAAAACAATAACAACAACAAAAAGAGAACAGCCACCATCACCAAAATAACAAATAAGAGCGTGATGGAACGAAAAGGGGAGAAAGTAATAGAAAAAAAAATGAATATGTCAAGAGCAAGCAAACAAAAGAATTAAATTGACTTATGCAAATGTTAAAGCGAACAAACACTATATATGTATGTATGGTTATATACATACAAGTATAAAAACAAAAAAGAATGGAAGAGTTGTAGAAAAGAGAGTGGATATATGAAGGTGTGTAATAAAATTCATGTACGTTCTCACATTGGTGGAAAACGAAATATAGACACACAAACGGGATGAAAAAAAAGAAAAAAAGAAAGAAAAAGAGGAGAAAATCACAAATAACACAACCAACATCCACAAAGCGAAAGAATCCCCCACTTACATTTCCCAAAAAAGAAATATGAACGGTAAAACTGGTATTGCTTAAATATGAAAAAGAGGTTAGCGTATTTATTTGTTTTGGACTGCGCACATACTCTCTCTGTTTATACTTACATTTGTGTATTTTTAGTTTGCATGAAAAAGCACTCCATGAACACAGAATACCATGTTACTTGACTCCTTATTTGTTTTTTGTTTCTTTCTTTTTGATTTTTTTCTTTCTTTTTCCCCCTTTTGTTTTAATTACAGATTCATCAAATCTCAGCAGTTGCTGTGCTCCAAGGGAATTGCACTTTGGAGCACATTGTAGACAACTGAAAGAGCCTTAAGAAAAAGGATTTAAAAACAACAACGAAAAAGATACATACATATATATATATATATATATATATATATATATACAATAATATAAGAAGAAAAGAGAGAACGCGTAGGACAATACTAGAGCTGGTCTTTTAAGTTTATTATTATTATTGTTTATTTTGTTTTTGTTTAATTGTTCTTGAGTGTGAAAGCACCTTGAAGCAAACCATTCAAAATAAAATCGGAAATAAAAGAAGGCAAAGAAGTATAAAAAGGGAGAATTTTTTTTTTTTACATCACTGGGGGCTTTTGCAATTTCTAATTGAAGAGAAAATTGACACAGTGAATTTTTTTAGAATTACACCAAGAAGATAACCAACATCAAAAAGGAAAAAATATACTTTGTAGTGATAAATAAGCATACAAAAGTGAAAAGAAACGGAAAAGGCTTTTTTATTATTTCTATACACGTCAGGCGAAAGGAAGGAGAAAAAAAAAAGGTTGTAGTTATAACAACAACACAGAGAGACGAATACACTCGCAAAAAAAACAAAAGAAAAACTACAACAAAACAACAATAAAAAGCAAACAGGAGTTACCTATTACGCAGATTTGCACAACTCTTTGACGTGATTTTACAAAAAAGAGTAACAACAACAACAACAAAAAAGAAGCAATAGCAACAACAGACGAGACAAAAAAAAAAGGAGAAAAATAAAAAGAATACACCGATTCAAGGCATACGTGTTGTTATTATCATTTGTTCGTATTTGCAGAAAGCAATTCTGACAGGGACGAACGACCCCTTTCACTCAATAGCAAAGCAGAGAAGATAGAAAACAGAACCAAAAACATCAAAACATCAAAAAATCAAAAGAATAAAAACGTTCCGGGGTACATATTAGGAATTCATGGGTGCCGTTCCTAGTCGTGAAACGCTCAGTCGTGGGCTTTACACCGTTCGTCCTCCCCCCACCTCCCACGCCGGGGCGCGCAAGCAGGACATTGTTTTGATTCCCCTCACGAAGGAGTTCTTCCCGTCCCCCGACTGCCCCCTCTTTGTGCAGTTCCACCGCGCCCGGTGCGATGCGGCGGTGAACTACTACTTCCGCCAGCCGGGAAGCCCCGGCGACCTCAGCCGCATTCCCGCCACCGGCGCCGACGGGGACGACTCGTACCCCTCCCGCGAGGCGCTCTACAGCGGCGTGGTGGAGCGCATGGAGGAGATGCTCTTCGACACCGACGCGGAGATGTGCGCGGCGCACAACAAACCGGTCGGGTTTTCGCCCACGTCGTCCTCGGCGCCGTCGGGGCGGGCCGGGCGTCGGGTGCTGCCGGTGTTGTGCGCCGTCGCGTTTCGGTACGACCCATCGCGCCTTTCACAGGCGGGAGGTGCGAGTGTCCACACGGCGGTCGGCGCGTCTTCGCATTTGAGCGCGGGGGGTGTTGCGCCGTTCGCGCAGAGTGTCGGGGGCCATTCGGGGAATGGGGGTACGCCCAGTCCGCCCGTTGCGCCGGCGGTGCAGGCGGCGATTGAGCAGGGGGTGTATCTGTGCGATTCCATTGTGAACATTGTCGGCTGCTTTGGCTTTGTGCCCATGGAAGGGGCGGCGCATCGGGCCGCAATGAACTCCCCGCCATTCGCCCACTCCGCCCACTCGCCGCAGGAGACGACATCTGCCATGTCCGGGACATTCCATCGCCTCTCCGCGTCGATGCGTTCGTTGGGATCCTCACACGCGTCGACGCCGTCGTATGATCCGCACCGCCACACCACCTCCCTGTCGGGGGTCACGGTGCACTTGAATAGCAACGCGGGGGTGAATTACGATCACTTCGTGTCCCTTCCGCCCCCTGTCGCGGCGCCGCTGGCGGCCATCGTGTTTCTCACAAAGTCGGCGGGAGAGCAGAATCTCAGCCGCGTCACATTTATTGCTGCGAGTACGTATTACAATCAACTCATCGACGCCGGATTGCTCCAGCGCGGACAGGCAACCAGCGTCACCCACTCACCGTATCAAAGTAGGTGTCAACTTCCCCCCCTCGACACCTTTAGCTTTTCGTCCCTCATGACAAATGTGCCGATTTTGTCCTTTTTGTATGAGATGCGGTGTCGGTGGGGGTATTTGGGGATTCCCACCAATGTGGGATCCTCCGGGGCGGTGAGCAAGCATGGCTCCCAGGCGCCCTCCTTAAACGCCTCCACACACAGCGCGAGCACGATGGGTGATGCCGGCAGCCACAATCCCTCCCAACGCGTGGATATGGAAATGTGGATCACCGAGGACACCATGTTCCATGGCCGCATTTCGAAGGAATTGGCAGAGCGGCTTTGCTGTGCCTTGACGGAGCGGCCAGAGGTGATGGCGCAGCGCACCGAACCTTTACCGAGTGAGGAGTCTTTTTGGCGCTTTCGCGGACTCGTGGATCGCCACTCCCCTCCCCCTCTGCCGCAGAGTGAGGGCGGAGACACGATGGTGGACTCGAAGGATGTGTATGTGATGGGCGCCGCCGTGATGGAGGGCTTTGATGAGGGCGATGTCCTCCGCTTTGACATGGAGCGGCACGTGTGGGTGGCGGATCGTGGCATCCCATTGGATGCGATTGTGCTGGCGGCAATGCGACCGCACTGCAAACGGGCCCGCGAATCGCGGTTGGATGACCCGAATTGGGTGCGCGTTCCATTTACCAATGACGTGAACATCCGAGAGGACCACGCAAACGGTGATGCTATGGATAGTAATGACAACCCAAGGGAAACGACAAGGACGTCGAACCTAAACCCGACAGACAGAGAACGAAATGAAGGAGAAAAGGCACGAGAGGCTTTTGAAACTTCCGCCGCCGCATCCGATGAGGCCCACATCGAGAAGGGTGAAGGGTCCACGAAACTCGTGCACATGCATGACGGAAACTTTTACGTGTACCGCTTTGAGCTAAACGGCAAGACCTACTACCACGGCACCATTCCCGACTTTGCGAACCCAAACAAGAACCGCATGCCGCAGTCTCTGCGTGATGGCAAGTCCGCCGCCGCGCCGCCGATTCCCAAAACCCCTCAACCCAAAGAAGAGCGCCGCCCACTCCGCGGACGCGGCGGCAGTGGCGGTTTTCCATCCATTGCGTCGGCGCTCTTCTCGTTGGGTCCTATCGGGCCGGAGGGGCAACAAACGGCGGCCACCGCATACCTCCCATCGCGTGTGACGTCCTCCGCCATACAGATGGCGCGGCGGTGGATGGGATCGTTTATGGAGTACGTGGGCGGCCGGCAACCAAACAGGGCGGCAGGCGGCGGGCCTTTTCCGGGGTCGCCACAACTCACAAGTCCGGCGACGCCGCCCTCGCGGAGGAAACCAACGTTTGTGCGGGTTGGGCCCGACGTGACGAGAAATGTGGAGCCGCCAAGAGAAGCGGAGGGGAATGGGAGAGGGTTTGTGAAGCGCTTCGTGCAGGACACAAGGTACATGTGGGAATGGCGCAAGTCTGAGTGAGACTGTAGGTTGTTTATTTAACATATTTACATCTGTGCGGAGTGCTGCATTATTTTTGACTTGTTTGCTTGTTTTATTATTATTACTATTATTATTATTATTATTATTATTATTCATATATATTGTGTGGATGCGTGAGGACGGAAAGGGGAAATTAGGGAACGGATAAGACAAAAAGAGCTATCATGAACAGAGATTTATTTTGTATTTCTGTCATTTCTGTTGTAGTCATATAAGGAGTCTCTTTTTTTTATATATGTGTATGTGTGTTTCTTGCTCTCTGTCTCATTTTTTTTCTTTTTGCTATTCAGCAATCGTTTATACGTATATACGCATGTGTGTGTGTGTATATGCGCAATTGCTCGCGAATTTATTACCCATTATATATTTTTTTATGTACCGCTTTTCGTTTTTTTTTCTTTTCTTTTAAATATATATTATTATGATGACCTCATCGTGTGATTCTCCTTTTATCTCCCATTTCTCTGCTTATTTGTGTGCACCATTGATCATATGTTTCGGACCCTCAGAGGCCTCACAGGTCTAACTGGAAAATTTCTGCTTCACTACTCCTTGTTGCTTAATTGAATGCGAGGATTAAGTGATCCTTTGTACTACCAATAGATTAACAAGCGAAAAAAGCCAAAACGAATGACAGCAACAAAGGAATAACAGCAAAAAAAAAATAAAAAAAATTAGACATTTATTCAGACTCATACGTGAGCATATGCACGATGGTAAATTACATTCATGATGTGTGTCCTTGATTATACAAAATATAACACATGTATGACATATATATATATATATATATATATATATATATATATATACTTGTGCTATTGATTTTGCTTCTCTTTTTCCTTTATTTTTCATCTCCTTTCTCTTCTTATATTTTTCTTTTTTATTTATTTAAACCTTTTCTTTTCGTCATGTTCGGACTTAATGTCAGGTATTTCGCAATGAATGTGCCGTTGGGCGATGCTCCTGTCCTTGGTGAGATTGTAGAGCGGTCGGTCAGCGTTTCTTCCAGTGTACGGCCCATCCTCGCCGTCGCGGGGGTTGCCTTCCCAACGCCTCGGCCCACACACTCCTACAGTGCTGTTTTGGCTTCCTGCGCCGAAACGGACCCAGCGCGTTCGACGCGTGGCGCGCACACTGCTGGGTACACAGCCCATGTGCAGCCGATGGGAACCGCTTCTCCTGTCGCTGCGTTGGCGGAAGGTGCGGACGCCGCTACGGTTTCGTCTCGGTCAGCCACACAGCAGCAGTGGGACCCGAAGGACTTGGAGGGGTTGCAACGGGGCTACTATGCTACTCTCCCACCATCCCTTTGTTCTTCTTCTTCTTCTCCTTGTTCGTCTGCTCCTGGTGGGGTGTTGTTGTGTGGGGAGGCGTATGTGGAGTTACTGTTGCGTTTTCTGCGCAGCACGGTTCGTACACATCGCGAGTGCGCCATGCGTGCACTGCACGATCGACTTCCGCATGATGCTCAACTGCGTGTGCGTTGTGTGGCAGGTGTCGGCTGCGCTCAATTATTGCACTTTGTGATCACCGGACTCCACGCCGGACACGCGGTGCCGTGCCGTTTAGCGGCGGAGTGCCTCGATTGGCTTCTTTTTGATGCCCCGCGCGAAACGGCGGAGACCATTGGCGAAATTGCCGTCCCGCCGCCCGATCCGATGGAGGACGCCGTGCCCAACGAGGACAGTGCTGGTGAGCGCGTGTGTGGCGCGGGGAGTCATGAGACGGAGGCGACGTATGCGGCGCTCTCCGCGTCTCTCCGGATACCAGCGGAGCGTGCCGTGGCGTTGGAGCGACTCGGTCTTCACACGGCACTCTTTGACGCCTCCCCGCTGCTCGCGCCACCGCTTCTCGCACGTGTCATGCTCGGCGGCGGCGGGGCCACCCTCGCACATGTCGCAAAGCGTATAGCGCTGGACCCACGCTATGTGCAGGGGATCACGGCTCGACTTGGGGCGGTACTAACGGGCACCATTTCGTTGGCGGAGGTCATGGCGGAGGTGTTGCTGTTACGTCGTTTGTTGCACATTCGCCATTCTGCCGTGGCGCTGCTGCCGCAACTGCATGGTACGCTTGTTCTTCTTTTACAATACGTGTGTGCGGCGGAATTGCACAGCGCGATGGATGTATTGGCGGCAACGGCTGTCTTTTTGGCTGTCCGCTCGTCGATTCGCCACGGACGTCCCGCTGTCTTTCAAGACGCGACCGATGCCGTGCTTTCACCGCAGGCCACGGCTCGAGGTGTGGGCATCGCTGCGGAAATGTGGCTTCTGCTGCACCAAAGCGACATGCCGAGTGAAGAGGGAGGATCACCATGGGAGACGCTTGCCGCCGAACTCGCACGCGGTGCCATCGTGTTTCTGCAGTCCGAACAATGGGAGAGGGACGACCCCGCGGTGCTCCTTCCTGCCCTCGCCGCGATGCACTATTTGGCGACGTATGTGGTCACATCCGATGGAGCCGCGGTTTCTGTCCTGCTGGGCCCCCATCATGAGACACGACGACGTGTGCAAGAGCTACTCGCCAAACGTGTCTTGACGGCGGAGGGACTGCGCCGCGCTTTTCTGCGCCTCCGTCCCCCCAATCACGACAAGAGCAATGCGAGCCAACACGTGCACCATGGTGCAGAGGGAGTGGATGCTTCGTCCCATTCCCCTTCTTCTTCGTATGCGGCGGCCTCGTTATCTGTGGATGTGCCGATTGATGCGGCGTTGCGAGAGGCCTGTTGGGCCTCCCTCACCCACGCACGCATTCGCCTCGCGGCGGCAGTAGACAGTGCCTTTCCCAACTCGTCGGATGCGTTCTTGGGCTACGCCACCGCCCTCGCCGCGCGGTTTGAAGAACGGTACACTGCAGCACTCGCAGTCGACGCGGCAGCGCTCCCGCCCGATGAGTTATGCGCCATGGTGGAGGTGGTGCGACTGCTGCACCACACCGACGCATCCGATCCGGGAAGGATGCGGTGTGAGCGGGAGGCGTTCACGGCCGCGGTGTTTGTGCTGCACGGTATGGCAACCACAAAACACGGACTGGACGCCGCCGTCGTGCTCCTTGCGTTATCTCTCGGCCTCCCAAAGAGAGAGGAGACGAAGAGGGCACCAAACGATGGCACCGGGGAGGAACCGCTACGTGCGCTGACACTGAGTCTTGAGCAGGCGTTGGCGCAATCGCAGTGGCTTTGGGTGCTGTTTCCGCTTCACGATGATGCGCTTCCGGACAAGTCTGTCTGGGCAACGTGGGTGCGGCGCGTGCTTGGCGCGCATCAGCGCCTCAAACACCTTCTCCAGTGGGATTTGATTCTGTGCGACGCTCTCCGTTGGGCTGTCACGCAAATGGATCCCTCCGCACCAAATGAGGAGCTCCTCGCGCTGCTGGAGGAGCTATGCGGCGGTGTACTCCCCGCTTTGTGTGGCAGTGGGAGTAAACTGTCGGCTCGGGCGTGCAACGCGCTGCGGGCGTTGACAGCGAGCGCCCCGCCACACGCCGAAGAGGGAATGCACGAACGTCTCATCACCGCTATGGCGCTGACCGCAACGGCGTGTGAGCCGACGGCGGCGGTGGAGTTGGCACGCCTACTCACGCACACAAACCCATGCGCTGCGATGACTATGAATAGTCCTCCTGTTGCTTCTACAGGTGCGACAAAAAGGATGGGATTGGATTCCAGCGCATGTGTGGCGGCGGTGCTGCGGCGTTGGGCGGAAACGGGACGTCTTGGCGACGCGGTTGGGGCCGTCGAATGGGATTTGGAGACGCTTGTCTCGCTGTTGCAAGCCGCTGCCGGAGAGGTCTGGGGGCGTGGCGCCGCGGCGGAGGCGTCGAGTGGGATAACAGCCGCTCGCTTGTTGGCGGATGGTGTGGTGCGGGCATTTTTGCATTCACGACGCAATGGAGTGACACCATTTGAGCGCCAAGTGCTGCGCGGGACGGTGGAGGAACTCGGGTGGTGTCCAGCAGCTCTTCTTGAGGTGGTTTAAAACGACATTCCACACATCTTTCGAGTGTATCTGTGCGCTTCCTTTTTTTTATTGTTTGTAGTTGGATGTCTTCTGAATACAAACAGCCACCGAAAACACATACGGTAAGAAAATGAAGACTGAGATTGGACAATGAGAATAGTGTTCCACCAAAAAGAAAAACACAACAACAACAACAACATAAGAATCAGACGTAGAGAGGAGTTGCCTATTTGAAATATTTGAGAGGATGTTATTTACAGTTGTCGTTTAAAGGTTATTATTATTGTTGATTATTTAAGCAGCTTATTCGTTTTCTTTTTTACATCTTGACATCGATTATTATCTTGCATATGTGTTATGTTTCTTAACGGTTTCTTCTTTTTCTGTTTTTTTTTCTGTTTAAGTGCTTGGTGACTATCATTTCTACTCTCTTTTTTTTTGTACTTACAACATCAACAAATTGTTTTGTCATGCACACACATTTATACTCGCACACATACACGTTGTGTGATGCTTTCTACAAGACTTACTCTGTTCACAGAATAAAGGCAGTGTGAGGTGTTTTTATTATTATTTCCCCCTCTCTACACTGCAGTAGCACGTGCCTTATTGGCACCATGCGTATCACGCGTACCTTGTTCTTTGTGTGGAAGCAGCGTTACACGGCTCTCATTCCCCCAATGGTCTCGGGCTGTGAGGGCCCTCGGCTCCTGCGGAGTGCTGTTGGTCCGCACATAACGATTGAGAATCCATCCGACGCGACTGGTCTCGCCACCGGACACGCGCTTGACCGACAAGAAGCCACAGAGGCACTTCACCGCATCTGCACATCCAGCAAAGCGGCGATGCCATCCCCGGAAGCACCATTGGAAGCAATGCAAAAGGATCGGGCAATGGTGTTAACGCGTCTCTCTTCGCTCTTGCGGCGCCATGCGGATCTCCTCGCGGCGGCGGAGGCGCTCAACACGGGCCTTTCCATCCGCGACGCCCGACGCTCCGTTCAGCGCGCCGCCGAATGCCTCACCAAAGGCGCCGCACACCTTCCACACCCCAGTGACAGCGCGCGTGGACCGGCGGCGCCGGTTGCTCTCTGTTGGAGTGCCGCCAACTTTCCGCTCCAATGGGGTGTGGAGCTCCTCGCGTCCGCGTTCTGTGGCGGCGCGTCGGCGGTCGTTTGGGTGCCGCCGCTTGAGGCGCCGCTGTCGGCCCTTTGGCTCATGCATTTGATGCACCGCAGCGGGGAGGAGGCGCCGACGGCCGCGGTGCATCGCGCAAGGGGTATGCTGCACATTCTCTTGTGCCGTCCGAGTGATTTGGGGGATGCCTCTCGTTTCATGGCGCCATCCGCGTCTCTCGTTGGTTGGACGAACGGATTCGATCAAATGGAGTCGAATCGGATTCAGTCGACAGGATCTGCCATGATACACGAATGGGATCATCGCCCATCGATTCCTTCCGTCGCGATCCTTACGGAGTGTCTTTCCGCGTCCCTTTGGGCCAAACGCATTTCTGACGCCGCGTTCGACTGCAACGGCCGCACCCGTCACCCGTTGCGGCTTGTGTTTGTTCCCCGCCCAGACGCTCTTTTACTGCTCCGCGAATTGGCGCAGTGTGTGTCGAGGCGCCGCGTTGGCCACGCGTTGGACCCCGAGGTGGAGTCGGGTCCGTTGCCCGGTGCGGCGCATGTGTCCGCGCTGCGAGCCGCGACGGAGGCCGCTGTCTGCTCTAATGCAATACAGGTGATGCATGTGTGCGGTGGGTTTGAACCTGCCATGCCGGCCGGACACTTCTGGATGCCATGTGTGCTCTACGTCAATAGTACAGTGAGGGGGAAAGGGGAAAAGGGAGACGGTGTGTGTCTGGTGTTGGACGAAACATGGCGGTTATTTGAGGAGGTGCAGCGCTTGGGTGGAGGGCCGCTCGTCATGCTGTGTGGGTATGACCACGCAGAGCAGGTAGCTGACATTCAAAACGCTTTGAGTGATCGTAAGAGGTGGTTTGTACGCCATCCTTGGTGATGAAATTGAAGTGAAAGGAGGGCACACCCACATACTCACAAAAAAGGAGAAAGGTGGCAAGTTGTTTCTTGCTTGGTTTTGAGTATGGTTATGCAGATGGATTTTTTGCATTGTACAGTCTAACTTTTTTTTTTCTTGTGTTTCCTTTATTAATTCTTATAGTTTTTGTTTTTAAACATAACCACTATGGTTTCACATATGGGATTATGCTATATACACTATTGTTATTTATGTAAGAATCATGCAACGCTGACTTCATTTTTAAACNCGGTTATTTGAGGAGGTGCAGCGCTTGGGTGGAGGGCCGCTCGTCATGCTGTGTGGGTATGACCACGCAGAGCAGGTAGCTGACATTCAAAACGCTTTGAGTGATCGTAAGAGGTGGTTTGTACACCATCCTTGGTGATGAAATTGAAGTGAAAGGAGGGCACACCCACATACTCACAAAAAAGGAGAAAGGTGGCAAGTTGTCTCTTGCTTGGTTTTGAGTATGGCTATGCAGATGGATTTTTTGCATTGTACAGTCTAACTTTTTTTTCTTGTGTTTCCTTTATTAATTCTTATAGTTTTTTTATTTTTTTAAAACATAACAACCATGGTTTCACATATGAGATTATGCTATATACACTATTGCTATTTATGTAAGAATCATGAAACGCTGACTTCATTTTTAAACGTGCACAACTTCTTTATATATATATATATATATGTTCATAAAATCAATTATTTCTTTTCTCTTGTCGCTTTAAAAAAAAAAATCATATATATTCATCCTTGTCACCTTATTGAACGAATAAATGAAAGGTAAGGAATAAATTTATAGCAAAAAAAAAAAGCAAGAATAATACCCTCAGTACATCTGAAGAATCAAAAAACACAATAAAACCCCAGTTCGGGAAGAAAGTGTACCAGTATCGTACAAAAAAAAAGCAAGAATTTCAAACGAAACCAAGCCAAGACTATAAAAAAACAACAACAAAAAGAACAAAGAGGAAATAGGGGAAGCAAGTGGAGATACACAATTATATTATTAGGTGAAAACCTCCTCCCTTATTCTTTACATAAATATATATATATATATATATATATATATATATATATATATATATATATATATTGACTCTCTGCCCATTTAATTTATACCAAATGGGCCTAGCTCCGTCTCGACGATATTTACACGAGACGCGAGATTCCCCATTGTGGTTTATTAGCACACCAGGCGATGCGCAGCAAAGCGGGGGCGGTGATGGCCATGGGGATCACGACGACTTCCACCCGTCCGCTGCGCCGCCCCCGCCGAGCACACTCCCCCCTGTGTTGCAGCGGGAGCTTCGCCTCGTGCCGCTGATTAAGCGCTACTTCCCCTCCGTGGATTCGGTGCTGTTCCAGCAGCTCCTCGACACGCGTCGGGCGCAGCATCCCCGCTATCACTTCCACTGCGTGCAACACCTCCCAGCAACGGCGAACATCGACCCCACGCTGCACTACCACGACCTCAATCTCTTAGCGGAGGGGTTGACGACCGGCGCCGCCGAGGCCCCATTTGCGGACCCCAACAGCCTCTACAGACTCCTCATCAACGAGACGGAGCGCATGTTGTTTGGCGATGAGGCCGCCATTGCGAAGGCCCTCCTCGACGCGGGCGGGGCGCGGGTGCGGCCGGTCCCGTGCGCGGTGTTGGAGGTGCGCCTTCACGCCTCCCCGAACCATTCCTCCTTTGCGGCGGCGCGGGGGGCGCCTGTGCTCGGCCTCGGCCTCGCCGACGCGGTCCGACGGGGGGCGATGACTGTCGCGGAGGGAGAGCGCGCGTGGCTCGTCTGGGATGCGTTCCCGGGCGTCACCGTGAGCGCCAACGTGGGCGGCTTCCTCGGGTGCTGGACGACGAACGAGTTGCTTCGGCACAGCGGAGTCGCGGCCGCCCCGCTGCCGCCGCTCTCGGGGGCAATGGTGTCGGAGGGGCCGTTCGGGCTCGGGGGAGAGGATCTCCTCCTCGTCGGGTGCGTCGAGCGCGGGGTGGGGGAGCGGGAGCAGCCGCACGCGTGGATGGCCGCCAGTCGCGCCTTCGCGAACACCATGATGAAGGTCCTGCCGGATCCCGCGCTTGGGCCGACCTCGATGGAACTGTTGCGCCGACTGGATGTGGCGTTTGTGCCGCTGCTGTCGAATATTCCGCGGCTGCAGCTCTGCCGGCAGGTGCACCTCTTCATGGACATCCTCCACTCCCTCGGGAAGGAGCCGCCGACGCTGACGAACCTCCAGGCACTGCAACGCCAACGCAATAAGGCCACGGCGGTCGTAAAGAACAGCAGCAAGGCGAAAGAGGATGCGTGGCTTGCGCCTGTTATACGCGTGGGTGGGGAGCGACTGGCGCTCCCACAGCCACCCCCACTCCCGCCCCCACTGCCGTCGTTTTCCGCGTCTGTTGCTGGAGGTCGTTTCGCCTCCGACCACATCGCCGCGCTCTCGTCGGCCGCGGCGACCTTTGCGCAGTGTGGGGTGTGCAGTTACCTCTCCGATGGGGCGGTCACGCTGCGCCTCTCCAGCGAACGGGTGTGCGGAATGCTTGGTAGACTTTGTCGCGTGCCCATGACGGACACCTCGGTGGCGCTTTTAATGGCACTCACGTCGAGAGTGCCCCCGCCGCTTATTCTACGAGGCGAGCTGCGACGACCATCGGGGGCGAAAAAGATTCCCGGAGTCCATCGCCGCTCGGAGCCAAGTCTCTCTGCCGGTCTCCTCCTCGCATGGAACGATGTGCAGATACAGGATGTCTTTTCTGTTGGCCGTGACTTCAACGGCATGCCGTTTTCACTCCTTCTTGCTCCCTCCGTCCAACCCAGCTCCTCCTCGCCCGTCTATTCAGGGAGACCCATGCAACAGTCACAGCAACCACACAGCCATTATCAACCGCCACTACCACCACCACCACCACAGCAGCAGCAGTATCAACAACAACAACAACAACAGCAGCAGCAGCAGCAGCAGCAGCGGAATGGTGCCTCTGCGGGGCCTCTTATATGCCCGGACACGTCTGTATCTTTTGGTGATTTGGTGCGCGCCGACACCAATGCGGGTCGCTGGTACATTGACCGCACCTTACGGGCGGAGGACACAGCCTTGTCATGGATGCGGCGCGTCACGGGCAAGGCGCGGGAGGCCAAGGAAAACGACATTCGTTGGCTGCGCCACCCCGGGTCTGGTGAGGATCTCCTCTCTAGCGGGCCGCTGCGCATCGGTCGCTTCTGGCTCTGGACGATACATCAGGACGGGTATGTGTACTTTCACGGAATTGCCTCCCGATTCAGTCACCGGGAAAGCGCGTCCCGAGAGCCGCTGCCCGTCATGATCGCCACAATTCCCGCCCCTGTTATGAGATCCGTAGTGGAGGAGTCGGTTCGTGCCGATCCCTCCTCGACCATGTCAGCCACCATTCCCATGATCGCCGCCCCTTCCACCCCGCTCGGGTTGACGAGGACGGAGGCGAAGCGGGAGTCGGGCCCAAGCCTCGCCTCTACAGGGAATCTGGAGAGCACACGCTTTGCGTGTGAACCCTATGGGCTTTACATGCGTTCTCAATTTCGCGCCAATATGCCGCCCTACGCGCCGCCATTTTCGTCGCCTGAGGAGCATGGACAAATGCCTTCGCACGCTCATGCCTTACCATACCATCAGCTCCAACCACAGAACCATCCGCATCCGCTTTCATACGCGCAGCAGCAGTCCTACATGCCACACCATCCAGGCCAACAGCAACAGCAGCAACAGCAGCAGCAGCAGCAGCAGCAGCAAATGCACCCACACCAGCAACGACATCAGCCACCGTATCAGCATCCGTACCCGCCTCCATCTCCGCAGCATCCACAACAGCAGCAGCAGTATCCGCATCCCCACTACACACCGCGCCCGCCGCATGTGTCTCCGCCTCCCATGATGCACGGACTGCCGAACAGCTTGGTGCCCTCTTCCCGCGGCACCCCTCTGCACAGCACGCGTCGCCTGCCCATCCCCCCATCCGCCCTCCACGCGCACAGCCCCGGCGAGTGCGTGGACCCCGTCAGTAGCCCCTCCCCGCATGTCTCCTCCCTCGTCGACGCGTGGGGCTGCCCCGTGCTCGAGCAGCTCGCCAGCAGCCACAGCAACAGCACCGGCACAAGCCCAAAGGTGTTGAGCGCGGCGAACCCCCCCGTCTGCCGCGCCGGCGCGTGCAACGGGGACTCCCTCACGTGGGACTCCCTCGACCGCCCGTGGAGCGCGACGAGCGGCAGCGGTCGAGTCGGCGCGCGGCCAAACGACGCCTCCCTCCGCGTCCCCTCCCCGCGCGGGCCGTCGCCCATCGGGGGGGGCGCCCGCGCCGGCAGTTTGCTCACGGCGCCCGAGTCGCCGAGCAGCCGCACCCCCCCCTCGTCCCGCCGGGCGGAGAGCCCCGCGGCCCGTCCCGCCCCGTTCACCGCCGCCGCCGCCCCCGTCCTGAGCCTCGCCGGGGACAGCGGGGCGGAGCTGCGCCTCGTGCGGGCGGAGGAGAGGGAGAGGCACATCCCCGTCGCAAACGGCGCGCCGCCGCCCTTATGGCACCTCCCGTTTGTCGGCGCCGCGCCGTTTCCGCGGGTGACGGTGCGCACCGCCCGGCCGTCCGACGCGCGCGGGGGGGGAGAGGGGCGCGGCCGAAAGGCGGAAGGCGCGGCGCCGCGGTCCCCGACGGAGATGTGCCTCTCCCTCTCCTCCGCCACAAAGTCGGCGATACGGGTCTATCAAAAGAACACGCGGGGGTCGACGTACCGATGGAATCCGTACGGAACGTCCTTGGCGCCGCATGGGGAGTGAAACGCACATACGGAGAGGGGAAACGGGAATCGGAGGAATGGCTTGACTGGCCGCTTCATCGTTTTGAGTTTGATTTTCGTTTTTCTTGTTTTGGTTTTTTTTTTTTTGTTGTTGTTGTTGCCCACTCTTTTTATTTTTGCATCTTATATCAATGCTTTCCTCTCAACTAAATTTTTCATTAATCGTTCAAGATGCGTCTTCCATATTGTATTCAGTGATCCGTGGACGGCATACTTATATTTAAAAGAAAAAAAAAACTAGAACTGAAATACCTTTACACGATTGAAAGAATTAAAAAAGAAAAAAAAGTCGAATGAGAATGAGAATGAGAATGAGAATGAGAATGAATGGGAAATGAAAAAAAAAAAAAAGGAATGAGTTAATAGAAGAGGATGATTCTAAAAATTACACGGATTCGAAATGCACAAAGAAAAAAGTAAGAAAAGTCTAGCAGGGAAACCAAAAAAGAGAAACGGAAAATGAATAATGAGAGCAGAACGCAAAATATGTTGAGCATAAACGCTAATGGCAAAATGACTCGTTTTGGATTTACATTGTCCTCAATTCGATGCGCAATGATACGCGAAAAAAGGAGAAACAAATTTTGAAAACGCGGCGTCATTTTTCTCTTTTTTTTTGTTGCGTTTATAATGTTCTTTGTATTATAATTTTTTTTCTTTCTTTTCTTGTTTCTTTGGTGTTTTTTTTTTTTCTGTGCTCCTTTTCACTCATATTGAAACAAAAAATATTTTTTGTTTGAAGGTTTATTTTTATTTTCTGAGTTCACCTCTATTTTTTTTTTTTTTTTGAGCGTTGAAGAAAAGAAAAAAAAAAGGAAATGAAGAAACACGAACCTTTTTTTTTTCTTTCTCGTTCTACACGGAACACATATATATATATATATATATATATACGTTCTGTGTTTCAATACTAACGAATTGTTTTGATGTCCTTTTTTGTTCCCCCTTTTCTTTTTTTTTGTCTTCGTTTGCGTTTTGTTAGTGAACTTCTTTCCCACTATTCGGCAAAAGAAGTTCACAGTAAAAAAAAAGCATTAAAAGGCGCACACACCAAAAAAAAACAAAAAGAGGAAAATGAAGAGAGAAAATGTGTCTTCGCACTTTTACATAATACAAAATGTATTTCCACAAACCCGAACACACATCGATACATTTATATATATATTGACTTTCTCAAGAAAAGAGAAGACGGCAAAAAAAGAAAAAAGAGTTTATATTTACACTCTTTATGTTTCTCTCGAATTTTTTTTTTTTTTTTGCAATTCGAGGTTTTTTTTCTTTTTTTATTTTTCTAAAATATATATATTTATTTATATATTTATGTGTGTATTCGTGTCTTTCTGTGCTCTCTGATTTCTTGCGTTAAATAATTGATTTTCTTTTTGTGTGAATAATTGACTTTTATTTTTATGTATTTTTTTGTTTTTGTTATTTATTTCCTTCTTTTTGTATTTTTTTTTGTTTTGTTTGGTGTGTGTAAGTGTTCCTTTTAAAAAAGGGAAATGGTTTTCTTTATACCATTTCTTTGTTTTAAAATTCTGAACACTTTCCTTTTGCTTCTTTTCTTTTTATTTTTCAGATTTATTTTTTATAAAAGTGGGAAATACAGACGAAAAAAATAAATAAAAAGAAACACACCAAAAAGACGAACAGAATTGCTAATGCGTTTATTTATGTTTTTCTTACATGCCTTTTCTTCATATATATATCTATTTTTTTTTGTGTTTTGCATTCTGTTCGTACCAAGAAAAGGAATTTGGTAAAGTAACAGTGACAAATTAAAACCGTAACGAAAAAAGGAACGAAAACATTTTTGTTTTGTTTTGTGTGTGTGTTAACAGTGAAGAGGAAATTGAAGAAATACTTTAAACTAAAAAAGAAAAACACACCAAAAAAGAAAAGATTACATTTGGTTTGAAATGTTTATTCTATGACGGTTTTCTTTCTGCATATTTTTCCCTTCAATTATTTTCCTCTTCTTTTGCTTTTTCTTTTTCTTTTTCTTTATTCCTTTTTTATTTGAATTTTATAATTGTCAAAAAAACGAAAAGTGAAAGAGGAAAGGGAAACCAAAGGTGCAGTATATTCTCTGTATACTTACAATACACTAAACTCAATCGTACAAAAACAACAGCTACAAATTTTAATACAGAAAAAACAAAAGATCAGAGAGAGAGAGAGAGTGGAAAAAAACAAACAAACAGACAAACAGCGAAAGGGAGGGAATAAAATAACCAAACAAAGAAACGAAAAAATACCTGAACAAAAACGCATTCACTTTTCATTTCTTCTCTGTCATTTTATTTTGTGATTGGAGGAGGAAATATTTAACGCCACAATTGGACCTTCTTTTTTTGTTTTGTGTGTGTTTTGTAACCCCTTTTTTTTTGTAGTTAAGTGCTTCCATTCATCGCTTTCAAAGCAATTAGAGAAATCTGACTGTAATTTCTCCCTTTTTTTTTAAAGAAAAGTTTCTGTTCTCTCATTAAGTGAAATCCAAACACACGTGAGGGCGGAGGGAATTACTTTTGGGCTTTTCTTTTTCTCTTTTTGCGTTGTTAGTAGTTTATCCATCAAACCAACAGAGAAAAAGCAACAACAAACAATTTTTTTCTTTTCTTTTTGTAAAAAAAAAAAAAAAGAAAGCGGAACAAAGAAAATTTGACCGCACCAAACACTATCAAAGAACGGAGGCATTTTTTAAATTTATTTAAATTTTATTAGTTTTATTTTTGCGTCTGAAAGGGGTGACCTCTGCTCTCCTTTCACTATTCAAAACACAAAGGCGATACGCGCATCTCCGCATTGCATTAAACCATCCCCCCCCCCCCCCCAACCCCCAAACCCCCAAACAAGAACGTCAAATGGGTGCGTTACCGAGTCGCGAGACGCACTCCCGCGGGCTCTACAGCCACCGCCACGGCCGCAATCGACGGAGTGAACTCATTCTTCTCCCCCTCACGCGCGAATTCTTCCCCGACCCGCACTGCCCCCTCTTCGCGCACCTCCACGCCGCCCGGCAGCGGCGGACGGCGAAGTACTACTACCGCGCCGTCCGCCCCATCGGCGCGAGTCCCGACTCGGACTTTGGGTGCGCCACCACCGCCCACGCCTTGGCGATGGACCGGTCCGACTTCTCCGCCGGCGGTTTCGCCTCCGCCTTTTGCGACACCCCCGACGGCCTCTACCGCGTGTTGGTGGAGGAGACGGAGTTGTGTGTGTGCGACACGGACGCGGAGCTCCGCGCGCGGTATGCGGCGACGCTCCAACCCGACGGCGCGCACTCGGGTTTGGGGGAGGGCCACGCGTACGCGGCGGGGTGCGCGGATGCGCGGGCGTATTGGGGCGGGCGGGACGCGCACACCCGACGCAACGCCCGCGGCGCGCACGTGACGTCCCCGGCGGCGTACCACTTGCGGCCCATTCCGTGCGCCATTCTCTCCCGCTCCGACACGCACCGGCCGCCGCCGAGGGACGGGGCGGAGTTTCTCGGCTCCGCGGTGAAGGTGCTCGGGATGTTTGGGCTCCTCCCGACAACGGTGGAGGTCGGCGCCGGCGAACACGCGGCCCTCGCGCACCTGCTCAAGGCAGCCATGTTTGTGGATAAGGATGTGGGCGATCAGATACTCGGGAATGTGCTGATGCTGGCGGTGCATATGTATGTGCGGCAGTGCCTCGAGGCGCAACTGCGGGCGCCATATATTCCAATGATTCCATTCATTCTGCGCGCGCCGATTTCAAATGTGCCGATACTCCAGTTCCTGCGTGAGATGCGGGTGCGATTGCAACCACTCCTGGATGCGGGAACGGCCCGTAGTAGTAGTAGTAGTAATAATAATAATAATAATAACAACACCAACCAAACCAATAGCAGCGGCAACAACAACAACAATGGTGCAGGTGGGGGTGGCAATCCGGCTCGGGGTGCGGCGAGTGGACAAAATGGGGCGGGAAGTAACGCCTCCGGCGACTCGGGCGACTTTCCCGACAACCAACAACAACAACAACAACAGCAGACCCGACCCGATCCCGATGCGTATCTCTTTGAGGAGGATGTGCCATGCGTGACGTCGCCGTCGAAGCTCTTTGCTAAACCAAGTGAGATCCGCTGGCCGCGCCTCTCCAAGTCCCACAACACCAACCCGAGCGGTTCACTGCCCATTTTAATGCTTTCGGGCGTCAATGTGCTCTCCGCCCCGCTTCCGAGTGCGGCCTCGTTGAGCAGCACACGTCACATCCGCGTGCCGCTTTGGGCAAAGGAGGAATCCCACGGCGGACTGCCAAACCCGACACGCGCGGCGATGCGGTTGGAGCGGCGGCGGCGTCGGTTTCGCATTTGGGTCGAGGATGGACGGCTTTGTGTGTGGGCGAGTGCGGCGTACGCCCGGCGCGGGTGTCTTCTCCTCGCGCCGCAACTCAACACGATGGTCGACGCGAATCTCCTTCCTCTGCCGCGGGCGTGGGGCTATCGCGGACTTCTGCGCAGCGCCCAAATAGTGCCGACGCCACGCCATGCCAACGATATCATAGTGGTGGGCTGCGATATGCCTTTGGTCGGACTCTTTCAAGGGGATATACTCCGCTGCAGCACCGCGCAGGAGACGGCCGCGCGTTGCGCCTCGCCGTCGGAGGAGGGAAACGTTCCCCGCCGCCGCAGTGTGGCGCCGCTTCCCTCTCCCATGAAGGAAAAAGGACACGCCCCTCCCACGATGCCCCCAAACCCGACAACAGATGCGCCGCAGGGACAGCAAACCACACCGACCACATCCACACCCCCTCTCTGCACACCGACCTCGAAGAGGAGTCCGACGCCCATTCAGGACAAGGCGCAAACGGTTTCAATCGCCACTGCACACTCGACGGCGTCCCCAACAGGTGCGTCGCCAAACTACACGAGCCATCACCCGAGCAATGTGTTGCTGCAAACCCCCGAGGAGGCGCCGACGGGGGCGTTTTGGGTGCTCGTCCCCAACGATCGCGAGGACACCGCCTTCTACTCCCCAGACGCCCGTCGGCGGCGGCAAAGCGAGACGTCCGCGTCGGAGGCGGAGCGGCGCATCAATTTGGAGGACATTCTTCTCTCGTGGGTGAAGGCCATCTCGATTCAGCTGCGCGACACCGCCGAGGAGGATGCGGCGTGGGTGCGAAACCCCAAAACCGGCGCGTTGCTGCACATTGACCGTTACCTCATTCGACGCGTGGAGCATGATGGGGTGCGGTACTTCGTCGGCGTCGCCCCGCGCTTTCTCGGGGAGAAGCGGCGAACGGAACGGACACATTCCGAGACGGAAATGCCGAAGGAACGGGAGGTGGTCGGGAGTGGAAGTGAGGCCGAGGCGGGGGACAGGGCAGCCATGGCACAACTCCTCAGCGCCCCATCACACATGCTCGAGGGAGGAGAGGGGGAAATAGAGCCATAGGAGTGTATTCGTATGGAGAGGCATACTAAAAAAGCGATGCATTTATTGGGCATTGAAAAAAGAAAAAGAAAATAACAATTACATATATATATATATATATATATATATATATTTATTTATTTATATTTATACAAATACATAAACATATATGTATACAAGTACATATATGTATATTTTGTTTATGAGTGTATGTGTGTGTGTTAGGCGGAATAAAATAAAAAGGAAAATAATGGGTCTTTCACCCAAAAGACAAAACAAAAAGGGCAAAATAGAAATGCAAGCAACAGAGTAACAAAGGAGGCCGGGGGACAAACTTTTTTTTTTTTTCCTGTGTGGTCTACAAGGTGCGCTGCATCCCGTAGTATCGATTTACAAGACGTTGGAGATGAAGGAATGAAGGTGAAACCGTTTTTTTTTTGTTGCTTTTGTGCAGTGCTTGAAAACTCCGAAAGGGTATCGTTTTTCGTTCATATAGACAAATTATCCTTCTTTATCTGTGGTTTACTTCCCTTTTTCGTTTTGACAGCCCTTGTTCGATTTTGTTACCAAAAATCGTATTATTATTACGGCTGGGAGAAGAAAACGTCGAAGCGTCTGACAAGGAGTTTTCTCTTTGTTGCGCGTATTCGTTTCTGTTCCTTTTTTTTTTTCGCACATTGCGCTGCGATTGTTGCTTTCATGGAGTGTTTTCGGTGCACACTCATTGCAATTTTTCATAAAACCATAAAATTGATTTCGCACGCATTCATTTTTCCGTTTGTTTGCTTGTTTTTCTTTTTGGCCTTTACTTCCTTTTTTTTCCCCCTTTTTCTATTATGGAATGTGTCGTGCTCATGTGCTTTTTTCCACCCGTTTTGTTCTTCTCTTTACGTTGCCTTATTTGGTTATTGCCTTCTCTTTTTTTTGTTCTTTCCCCCTTTAACTTCTTTTTATTTTTCGTTGACGTTTGAAAGGCGAAGAAAGTACGCCCAACTTTGTAGCTGACGAATCCACCAACCATCTCGGTTTCCTCCCCCATCAAACAATCCGAAAAAAAAAAAAAAAGAAACAGACCACAAACTCAACAAACAGTGTGTAAAGGTTCAAATATAAATATAAATATATATTATATTTATATTTGTATTTAAATATAGTACTAGCTAAGCGATACGAATTGTGTTTCACGACACTCGAAAAGGATAAGTCTGTGCCTTCTCCGTTTCTATCCCGTTATTTGTCTGTTCGTCCGTTTCCCGCCCCAACACGATGCCGCATCGTCCGCAGTCGACGGGCCAAATCACGTGCCAAGGCTGTCAGGTCACGTTGGCGTATCCCATCGGCGCCCCTTCCGTGCGTTGCCCGATGTGCACCACCATCACCCCGGTGCAGCAGTTCAGCGTGACGTGTGTGTGCTGCCGGTGCATTCTCATTCTCCCACAGAACACGAGTCTCGCCATGTGCCCGCGGTGCCGAACCGTCATGAGCATCCCCGCCAGCATTCGCGAGGGACAGGGAAACCAACAGCCGCCCAAACAGTGTGTGTACATCGACAGACCGGTGGTGGATGGGAGCGGAAAGCGGTCCGTCGCCCATCTCGCGGTAGGAACGAAATTGGACGATGACCCCAACGCACCAAATCCCCCACCGAGACGATAGATAAGGCAAAGAATACACCAAAGGAGAGGTGAAGAGCGAAAATAATATATAAAGAAAAGAAAGAGAAAGAAATCAGTAGAAAGCAAAATGATTAAACAAGAAAAAAGAAAAAAAAAGATAGTGAAGCGAACCAAATGGATAGTGAAAAGGGCAAGTTCATCACAACCCATGAAAAAAAAAAAAAACAAAGAAAATTTAAAACAAACAAACAAACAAACAAAAAAAGTCGACAAACAAAAAAAGGAAAGATGGGAACGTATCACGAAGAGCTCATATTCAGTGTAGTGTCGTGGAATTCCTTCAGATAATTACATTGATATCCAAACACAATATTTGTTGGACACCAATTTTTTTTTTCTGTTCTTGTTGTTTTTTTCTTTCCTATTTTGCTTGGCCTTGTTTGTCCAAAATGCTTCTGTTGTGCTCATTCATTCTGTTGTTACAAATGTTTCTGTAGTGTCTTGTATAAAATATTAAAAAAGAAAAGAGAAGACAAAAAATTTGTTGCTGCTTGTGAGGCTGCGTAAAGCTCATCAACGCAGTGTGTATACACAAAAACGAAAGCAAAGAGAAATGAAGACAGGGAGACGAAAATGTGTTGTTATAGTCATATTTTTATGTGTGTGTTTTTTGTTTGGCGTTCTATAATTCTTTGATCGCATGTTTTTTTTTTTTTTGTCTCCAGCAGTCAAAAGAATTTATTCGGATTCTTTAATTTTTTTTTTTGCTGTTAGCTGTTAGAAATGCATACTCATTTTTATTTTTTCCTTCTTTTTATTTTGTACCTTTGTAGTTTAGTTTTTTCATTGCTAGGAGAAACAAACAAAACAGGGAAGGGCACTAATAGCATTTAACATATTTAGAAGTATAATTAGTTTAACTTAAACGTTTGCATTTGCTCTACTACTGAGCGGGCACACCAAAAGGTCAAATATCTCACACATACACCCAAACACATATCAGTACACTTTTGAAACAAACAAACAAAAGGAAAGAACACAAAACCGTGCAAAAGTCAAAGGTGCAAGGCGCAACGAATCCAATACATCTTGTACCCAAAGAGCTCTGGGCAGCGAGAGTGGTTAGTGATTACACGTAAACATATATATATATATATATATAAGAAAGTGAGTACCAAACGCGCTGGACACCACCAAACATCTCACCCATACGACTGCCCATTTCCACTCCAACTCTTCCCTTCCCTCTCTCTTAGACATGTCGCGGTATGTGGACACACCCATTGATGTCCTCCCCACCAGTTCCCGTCCGCGCTGTGCGGATGCGGAGCGTGTGTTGCATTCGCCGCTCCCCAAAGCCCCGTTTGCTCCGCCCCACACCGCCCGTCAAGCGCCTCCCTTCCCCTCCCGAAGTGCCTCCCGCGCGTCGAGTTCGCCCTTCACGGACGGCACCCAAACCATAAGTGCGGCGCGTGACGATCGTCGCCGCTTTCGCGCGATGCGTCGCGTGCTGATCGAGCAGGAGGCGGGAGGGCGCGGGCACCTCCACACGTCGCAGTTGGAGGAGTGGAAGGACTTGCGCGTCGCCGCCGTGCAGGAGCGCCTCGCCGTCTCGCGCGCGGGGAGCCAAGGCGGAGGTTGCGCCACCACCGCGCGCCCCCCCGACCCGACGCGTGGGGCCCCGCTGCTCGAGATCTTCTACGAGTCCGAAGTCCGACGCGTGGCGCGCCGGGGGGAGCGGGCGGCGAGCCGCGACGCGTCGCTTCGACGGCACGCGCAGCAGATGGACGAGCTGCGGGCCGACGTGGCGGGGCTGCGCCGCGCGCTGGAGGAGGCGCAGCGCCGGGAGCGGGCGGTGGTCGACGCCGCCGCCGCGCATTTGGCGCGCCTCGAGGCGGAGACGGCGCGCAACGCGGAGGCGGGACGACTGCTGCGGCGCGCGGCGGCGGAGATGGCGGCGATGCGCGAGGCGCTCACCGTATCGGAACGGCGCTGCCAAGAGGCGGAGGCCATCATGACCCAACAGAGGGAGCAGCAAACACAGCAAGAGCAGAAGTGGGAGCAGCAAACACAGCAAGAGCAGAAGTGGGAGCAGCAAACACAGCAAGAGCAGAAGTGGGAGCAGCAAACACAGCAAGAGCAGGAACGGCACCAACAGGAGCAGATAGAGCACGAGCAGAAGCGGCCGGAGAACGGTCGTGGACCTTTGATTTCCCCTCCCGGTGCTGTGGCCGCCGCCGCCGCCGCCGTTTCTGCCGCCACCGACGCGCTCCTTTGCGCCCGCGACGGCGCGTCCCGCGGAGCGGCGTCCGTTTCGGCGGATTCGGCGCGCCGCGTGTTGTCGGACTGCGCGGCCGCCCTCTCCGCGGCGCTCGGGGCGGTGCACCGCGTCCTCCCCCACGCGGCGCGGGCGGCGGCGCACAGCGAACCGCACGTCGTTTGGCAACTCGCCGCCGGACTCGAGCGGGACGGGGCGTCCCTCTCGATGGTGCGGCGCGAGCTGAGGGAGGCGCTCGCGTTGCGCCGAAACGGAGCGAATGTGTCGTCGTGGCTCGTGCGGGACGCGGTGGTCGTCGCCCTCGCCGGCGCCTTGGCGGAGGACGTCCCGCGCCTCGTGCAGCTCCTCGCCCCAACGCACAGCGCGGGGGGAAAGGCGTTTGTGGAAAACGACACGTACGCCGTGCGCGGGAGCGGAAGCCGCCGCCTCCGTCTGGACGGGCGCTGTGAGAGGAACGGCCGGTCGTGTCTGTCGCCCGCGCCGTCCCAATCGGCCGCCCCCCCGTTGCGCCATCGCTTTGGCTGCGCCGCCGGGCGCCTCGAGGTGACGCGGGACGGGACGCGGCTGCGGCGCCTTCTGCTTCCCGGTGTGGTCGACATCATGGCCGCCTCCGCCCTCGGCGAGTGCGAGCACAGCGGCGCGGCGCGCTTCGCCTTCACGGTGCGTGTGGGGGCGCCGGGCGACGGGGTGCTCGTCGGGTTGGCGGATCGGTACCTTCCCTTGGAGGGCTTCGGCCACGCGTACAACTCGCTCAAGTACGGCGGCTGCTACTACGTGCACCTCCGCCGCGCCTCGCTGTACTGCCCGGCGCAGGGAATCGTGGATGCGCCGTATGAGGGGTTTCGAGTTGCCGCGTCGGGCGGGGCGGGGCGGGCGGGAGAGGAAATCACATGTGTTCTCGACACAGCGGCGCAGACCATACGGTATTTGAGGGATGGTATAGACTGTGGAGTCGCGTTTGAGCACGTGAACCTTTCCCGTGCGCTGTTTCCCGCGTTTGAGGTGCACCCGCGGGGATGCACCATTGACTTTGTTTGAGAGAAATGCGAAAAAGACGAATGAAAACACACACACACACAACAACAAAAAAAAAAAAAGAAGAAGGATGAAAATCAAAAGGACAAGCAATGAAAGTAAATGAAAAAAAAAAAAAGAAAGAATAAGAAAAACAAAAGAGCCATTTAAGCAAATTTCCATATGAAGCGTTTAGTAGTGTAAAGAGAGCAACACATGTGATGTAACTTCTGTATGTTTTTTTTTTTTACTTTTCATAGTATGTATCTTGTCTAGTTTTTTTTTTTTTTTGCTTTTGCGTGTATAGAAAGTGAGAGGTACTTCAATCTTTTCTTTTCTGTTTAATGAGTAATTCGTTGGTGTCTAAAAATCCTTCTTTCTCTGTATGTGTGTGTGATGTATGTTTTTGGGGATCTTTTCTAGTCGCGCCATGATTTTTTTTTTTACTGATTTTTTTTTTTTTTTTGCTAAACCCCTGTACTTTACCCTTTACTACTTTAGCCTCTTCAGTGCATTGAGCTCACCCACGCGTTCCTTTCCCATAGTGTTGCCTTTTTAGAGCGGATGACCGTTCAAAAATGGGGCACATATATATTTATATATTTACAAAGAAGTGTACAAAAAATAGCGATCTGAAACATATAATGAGTATGACATACGTTTTTTTTTCTTTTCTTTTTGGTTGTTAAAAAACGGCGACAAGTGCTTTCCTTTTCATGTGATGTCGTTTATTATGTTGACGTTATTTTTTCAATGGATATGTTTTTTCTTATATTTTTTTCTTTTCTTCTACCCCTTTTTCCTTTTTGTCCATTCATTTTTCTTTTTCTAGTAACGAATTCTTCAGCACACAGATACTTTTACTTTCCATTTTCTTCCCCCCAAGCAAACAAACAAAACCCAACAGCTGTATATATATATATATATATATATACGTATTTAAGGATATTCCCGCGGTACGTATTGTGTGGGATTGCATTCGTTATTCCCCTTGGCACGTATTGATGCTTCACGCGCTCGATCACACCGCGACGGATGCCCTTGGCCGCTTCCACGGCGCCCTCCAACTCGCCCAAGACGCCCTCCACGCGGAGGAGTCCCGCCTTTCCGCGCTCCTCCAATCCGTGAAGTCGTCGACGGCGTCCAACGCGGCGCGCCGCACCTCTGCGGGGACTCCCCAGTCCCACCGCCTCGACGCCCTTCGCGCGGAGACCCGCCGCGTCCGCTCCGCCGTCGACGCGCAGCGCCAAATGTTGGACGCGTTGAGGCGCCAACTCGACGCCGCCCGCCGCCCGCGCGAGGAGGCGGAGGCGCAGTGCGTGGCCGAGCGGTCCGCCGCCCTTTTGGCGCGACGTGCGTATGTCGAGCAGTCCGCCGCCCTTCACGCGGAGTGGGCGAAGTGGTGGCGGGCGGATTTGAGTTTGGGCGAAATGCAACGCGAGACGGCGCGGCACGAGGCGGAGGCGCAGAGACTGCAGGAGGAGACAAACGCCCTTCGCGCCAAATTGCGCCGACAGGCGGAGGCCGAAACCGCCTCGGGGGGGGACGGGGCGGAGGCGGAGACCCTCGACGGGTCGGAAAAGGCGTTTGGGGAGTTGGAGAGGGAGAGGTCGGAGTGGGAGAGGGAGGCGGCGACGTCCATCACGGCCCGACGCGCGGAACGGGAGGCGCTGCGGGCGGAGTTGCGTCGACTTTGTGTGGTCGTGGAGGCCGCCGATACGGCGCAGCAGGCGGCGCAACAGGCGTTGCATGACACGCTCAATCGGGAGTGCGACGCGCGCGCGGTTTGTAAGGGGTGCGGTCGGAACATTGCGGACTCGTTTCTCGCATCGTAGTACGGAATCATCACATGGCTGGAAGGCGCCGCGAAGGGCAACAGATACGTTCACATACACACAGAGAGAGAGACAGAGAGACAGAGAAAAATAATGTAATGGGAAAGTAAAAGAGGATGCTCACTTGCTTTGATGGACTGCACTTTCTCTCGCTTTTATTTATTTATGCTTTTCGTTGTTGTGTTTTTTATTTAATTTTTTTTTTGTTTTACCAATTTACATGTTTTTAACTATGATTTTTTTTTTTTGGGGGGGTTGTTTGATCTGTTTTATGGGTTGTATTATTCCTTCAATTGACTTATGAATTTATTAATATATATATATATATATATATATATATATATATATATATATATATCAATGCGTAATGGATTTTTGTGAGCTTCTCCACAGCAACGGAATTTTTTTAAAAACAATGCGAAAACATATGAAATTGGCCAAAATGTTCACAAATTGTATCTGTGTTGTATAATTTCACTACTTTTTCTTTCTTGGTATTTGCTATTCCATCTGCCCTTTCTTGTGTAGTCTATTTAAAAAAAAAAACGAGTTTCTGCTCACTTCTTAGTCTGCAGAATACCACGAAGAAACACTCACAGGGAGCAAAAAAAAGAAGAGAACCGAAGCGACGTGCACCTCACGCATTGTACTGATCCTTTCAAGCCAATCAAACCGTGAAAGCGTCCACCCAACCCACCAACACAAGAAGCTCGACCAGACACCGACCCCAAACCCCACTTCCCTTCCATCTCTTTCCTTCTTGCGGCCCCATGTTCCTCCCTCCCGGCGCCTTCCCCCTCGGCGCCGCCCCCCCGTACATGGCGGTCAGCGCGTACCCCGCCCCCCCGTACCCCCCGCGCCACGCGCCGCCCGCGTTTGTGCCGAACTTCACGTCCGTTCCGCCGAATGTGTCGGCGCCGCCGTATGAGGCGCCGGCCGTCAGCGGCGGCGCGAGCAGCACGTCGAGCTTTCCCGGCAGCGTCGGCGCCGTCTCCGCCGGGCGCAAGACGCGCGCGAGCCCCGACCCCGCCGCGCACACGCCCATCCCGAGCGGGTGGGGGCTGAGCGTGTCGAGCTCGCCCGCCTCCTCCCTCGCGTCGCAGCCGTACTACGTCGTGCTGCAGCCGCCCATGGCGTACGCGCCGCTTCCGCACGCGGTCCCCCTCCCCCCCCGCGCCCCGCCGGCGCCAAAGTACCCGACGCAGGACAACGGCTGCAAGTACGTGCTCGGCCAGTGGTACGAGGGGGTCGTGAAGCGGTACAACCCGATGCGCGGCTTCGGCTTCCTGACCGCGACGCACCACCTCCGGCAGGTCGGCGCGAGCGTTGTGGAGACCCAAACGAAAACCCAAACGGAAACTCAAACGAAAACCCAAACGAAAACCCAAACGGAAACTCAAACGGCGGAGAGAGGGAGTCCGACCGACGGGGCGGAGCCGGAGGCGTCTCAGATGCAGCTGACGGTGGTGCGGGAAGTGGTCAACGTCGGGGACATCTTTGTGCATCAGTCGTACATCCAAATGCAGGGCTTTCGCGCCTTAACGGTTGGGGAGCGCATTTTCTTTCGCGTCGGAGTGCTGCAAGGGAAGGACGCCCATCAGGCGGTGGATGTGCAGCGCGTGGAGGACGTGCTCGGCCCAAACGCCGCCAAAAGTGGAAACGCCTCACACAACGCGAGCATGACGGAGGCGGAGCCGAATAGCAGCGATTCGTTGGAACCACAAAAGGCGCCGAGTCCGCCCCGCACCTCGACGGTGGAGGAGTTACTCCGCCGCCTGTCGATTAGCGGCGATTCGCTCGAGGCGCCGCTCCCGACGCTCGACACCGCCCCAACACGCGCCGCGCCAACACGCATACGCCTCATGGCCACCACCGCCCAATCGGAGGCGGAGTGTTCGCTCCCGTCGCCGTGCTTTGCGGGGAACAGCGTCGGCTTCAACCGCGTGCAGGAGGAGATGGAGACGGGGATGCGCACACCCCGCGCAGACAACGCGTCATCGGAGGGGGAGGAAATATGTGACTTTATGGACTCCTTTGAACCCATTTGAGACGTGCGAGGGAGGACATACCTTTACTTATAAAAAGTATATATATATATATATATATATATATTTCTTTAAATATATATATATATATATATATAGGTCTATATGTAAAGAATAAAAGCAAATAAAAAGAGGGGGAAAAGGGAGGAGACGTACGACATGAGAAGTAGACCATATCCGAAATTAAAGGTAGACAAAACACTCACTCCTGAAAAACACACAAAAGACATGACGTTCACACAAAGAAGAACATTTACTTTTTTTTTTACTTGATTTTTTTTTTCATCCTTTTTTTTTTTGGTAATCTTTGTGAAGTAAAAAAAAAAAAAGTGAAAAAGAAACGCCGAAGGTGACTGGATGACACAAAAAGGTTCATTACTTTTTTGGGGACAATGAGGGAAAGAAAGGAAACATTTTATATACAAAAAACGAATGAGCTTTCAGAAAAATCTATTCCGACGCGAACGTTAAAGAGAGATGAAATAAATAAAACCAAAACAAAGGCTAATCACACACACAAAAAATATGAAACGAATGAAATGACATATATATATTTTTTTCTTTAGATTGACACTGCAAGACTATTTTGTTTTTATTCCGCTTTGAACATTCATCCCCCCAAAAGGGAAAAAGAAAAGGAGACATTATGTGATTTTACATGATATGTCAGTGAAACTCAACACTGTATACTTATGTCTGTTATTTTATGGATGAGGACGATGTAGTGAAGTCACCAAATGAGATGTGCCGAATCGAATTGATTGAAAAGAATGGAAAACGAGAAGAAAGAAAATAAAAGAGAAGAATAATGCTTCCAGAAAGCGAAGAACAACGGAGTTTGATATATATATATATATATATATATATATATATATATATATATACATATGTATATCCATATATAAATATGAATAACAGCTTTTCATGAAAAATGACGTGAAAATCTTTTATTACTTTTACTGTTGCTGTTGAATTTTCTTTTTGACTTTTAAAAAAACAACAACCTTTTCTTACCATCGATGATCGGTTTGCCATTTTCGAACACTTTAATGTGAATTTATGTTGGTTGAAGCAAGCTACAATAAAAAACAAAATAAGAAATAGCTTTTATTTTGAAATAAGGAAAATGAAAAAGAAGATCATGTATAATGAAAAATAAAGAAATTTCTGTAAACAACAGTAAACACTAAGAATGACAAAAGGTGGTGTAACATCGGAATGTATGAAGCAGAATAAAACTGAATATATACATACATATATATATATATATATATATATATATATATATATGTATTTTTTTTTGTCAGGTTCGTACATATATACATTTATACATTTGAATATATTTGCTTGTTTTGATGTATATTTGTTTTATATATATATATTTGTTTCGGATACATATATATATATATATATATATATATATATATATATGTATATGTACGTTTTTTGTGCGTATGTGTCAGATAATGTTTTTGACATTTGAAAATAGGCTTTTCACATTTTCTCTGACATTTCTTTTGTTTTTTCTTATTGTTTTCTTTTTGTGTTTTTTTTTCTTTCTTTCCTATTACAGCTTTTCAGTTGCATTACCTTTTTTTGTTTATTTATGATTCGGTGCTGTTTTCCTGTTCTTTTGATTTTATTTATCTCTTTTCCTTTTTTCATATATATATGTATATACATTTGTGTGTTTATTTGTGCTTTTTCCGTGTAAATCGTCAAATGCGATATGCTACGAGTTGTTTTCTGTGCAGTTTCGATTACGTGTATGTACATGTGTGTATGCATATGTGTATACACGTAATAAGACAACGTAGCCTTTTCCTTTTTTCTTTCCTTGTTGTGTTTCTTTGTGGCTGTCGTCTTCCATGTGGGAAAGCTTTTATATGAAAGTGTGTGAGACACCGATTCTCACTTCTTTTTTTTTTTTTTGTTTCGCTGCTTGTCGTTCGATTCGTTTCCAGAGAGACGCTACACGTAGTTGTAGAGAGGAAAGAAACAAAAGAGATGAAAAGAGATGGGACTTCATGTCTAAACTCAATTTTTTTTTTTCTTTGGTTTTCTTTGCTCATTCAAAATGTTTTTACATTTTCTGTGTGTTTTTCACTCTTTTGGAGCGAATCGAAGTGTACAGTACGGACTGCAACGTGTTGCCATTGCACAAATAAAGAGAGAAAGAGAATGCGTTGAGGAGAAGGATATATATAAAAAAAAAATATCCGCTTTATTTATATTTATATATTTATGACTTTTCTCATTGTTATTATTGTTTTTTTTTTTGTTTTGAGGTTCATTTTCCATTGATTTTCGGCGGAACGTTTTTTTTTTTTGTTTCGTGTTTTACCTGTCGCTATTCCGTTTTTTTTATTTTAAGAATCTTTCTTTTTTCTTTTTTCTTTTTTCGTCCGGATGTTTGTTTCAATAGAGTGCGATTACGGAATTACGGAATGAGAACAAACGAACAAACAAACAAAATACATCCCAAGCCGGTAAGAGAATACAGGAATAAATGATAAATGTCAAAGAAAGTAAAAAAAAAAGAAAAAGAATGTTTTTGGGGTTTCCTTTTTAACCGCCTTTGTCTTTTTTCTTTTCTTTTTTACCTTTCTGTGGTGTAGTCTCAATACTTTATTACTATTATTCTTATTTTCCTTTCCTTTTCGTATTATTATTGTTCTGACTGTTTTGCTTTCCTCATGTATTGTCTCTAAAACCCTTTTTCCTCTATGCGTTGCACAAATGAATCCGTTCCCACTTTCCGTGTCTTTTAATTTTTTTTGGGGTTTGTGGCCTTTTTGGCTTTAAAAATAGAAAATATGACTTTTTTGTTGTTTTCCCCAGACATTTCTTTTGTTTATGTGTTTCTTTTTGGTGTTTTCTTTTTGTTTTAAATTTATTTCCCACCTGCTTTTCCATTTTTCTTGTGATGTGCCAAATATCACACATACAAATGTATGTATTTATATAAATATATTTATACAAATATATTTATGTTTGTGCATATAAATGTATTTGAGTGTTCCTTTTTTTTCCCAATGTATTTGAGAGAATAGAGCACTCTGAAGTTTCACGGAGTTGTTGAAAGAATACAGAACATATCAACTGATTTTTTTTATATAAGAAAGTAAACAAACAAACAAAAAAACCTCGTCTGGTTCACGTGGACCGAAAAAAGAAAAAGAAAACAAAAAATAAGTAATTATGAAATATATACATGTAGATGTATGTATTTACATATTTTTATATATACATTCGAAGAACCAGAGAAATTAATACAAAAATGATAATTAAAATAAACTGAAGAGACAAGGGAACGAGGAAAACGAAATATGATGATCCAGCTAATGGTAGATTTGAGGCGAAAAGGGATTAAAAGACAATAATATTTCTGTTCCACGTTCTGTCTCCATTGCATCTTTACACATTTGCGTGTACTTTGCGTTTTTTACATACACATATATATCTTTATATACGTTTATATATATATAAATAATTATATTTATTCCCCTCGTTAATATATATGCCGAATTTGTGTATTTTTGCGAATTTGCATTTCCCCTCATTTTTTGTAGTTCGTATTTACGTTCATTATTTCTTCGTTTTGTTTCTGCTTTGTATTGTTTTCTGAGCGTGTGATTCTTCTGTGCTCATCAAATACACTTTGTCGTCTTCTTTTTTTTGTTGTTGTTGTTGTGAAGACAAAATATCATATTTTCTCTTTTTCCTCTCCACTTTTTTTTTTGTTTTTGGCCAATTCTCTGCTGTACTACCAACAAAGTGTGCTGTTTACAATTTGTAATGCACGTGTTATGTTACATGTATTTGTGTTCCGGATTTATAGGGATGTGACTTTGTGTGAATGAGTGAGAAATGTGAATAAAATGGGATATCTGTTTGCATTCCAAACAAAAAAGTAAAAGTTAATTGAGCTCTCGTAGTGTTGAGGTGAGGTTTCACTTTTGTGTCTTTGATTGGTTTTCATATGCTCCAAACAAACGAATGATTCAAAAAGGAGATGTAATGAGGACGTTCCATTCAATGCAGATATCTTGTATGGCATACAAAATAATAATCCAATAAAAAACTCAAAAAACAAAAAAAGAAACTGTTATTTGTTTTATGCATTTACTTTCTTTGTATTTGTTTGTTTGTTTGATCGTCTTTATGTGATTTTGTTGTGTCTTTGCGCGGTGAAGGTGTGTTCCCCTCAGCGTTGAACGCCGTGTGCGGACAAAAACGGTTCACAGTAATGTATCGGAAGTGTGCGGACGAAAAGAAACGAAAAAAAAAAAGAAAAGAGAAAAGAAGAAAATGTCGTCATTACAAAAGAGAAACCAAAAAAGAAAAAAGATTTTTTTGTTTGTCTTTCTCTTTCTTTTATAGAAAATTAACATCAAAATGCAACACAAAAAATTATTGATGTGCAAGTGAGAAAGGAAAACAAAACAATGGAAAAAATATACATATATACATATATATATATATTTGTCTTCTTACTTTGTTATATAAAAATTCTCCACCTCCCTTTCTTCCCCCCAAAACAGAGCAAAACAACAGAAGTAAATATTTTCAAACGCAATGAAAAGGGTTAACACCTTCTGTACTAAATCTGACAAGAATATCAAGAAAACAAAAATAATAATAATACATACACCAAAACAAAAAAAAAAACAACAACAACAAAAAACACACTCAAAAAATACTCTCAAACATATTTATTCTATTCCCTCTCTTTCTCTCTTTGTTTACCATTTTCTGTACTTTTACTTTTCTTACTCGGTCACACTGTCGACGTGCCGCGTTCCACTGCACATGCGAGAGGAATAAAGTCAGAGCCCAAAGAGAAGAGAGGTTTTTTTTTTTTTTTCTGTACGTCAAATGGCACAATTTTACCACAGATGTGTTTCATTGCTCTTTTTTTTTTTTGTTGTTGTATTTCATTTTTGTTGTTGTTTTGCAAAATTATATATATATGTTTATTTATATTTACAAATAATTGGACAGACCAATTTGAGTTGTGTTTAACAAAGGCGGTTCATTAAACCAATGCAGAAATGCTTTTTTACCCTTTTTTTTTTTGCTCTGACTTCATTTTTTTTTTTTTTGGATTTGCCTTCTCACTAATTGCCGAATTGCGAAGAAATGTTTCATACATTTCAAATCCAAGAAAGAAAAAAGAGAAAAAGAAGGAAATGTGAAATGAGTAGATACTGAACTTCTTTTTTTTTGTTTCAATATGTTGAATATCAACGACGTTGGAGTCTATGCAATGACAAAAAGGTACTTTTTTATGATTAATAATTTTTTTTTTTCGAAATGGAGGAATCCAAAGGAAGTGAATGAAAAATTCTCAGTGTAACGAAAAAAAGGTAAGAAATAAATAAAAATATATAGTAAAATAAAGGCTGGATTAACCAAAAGCCGTTTTACTCGTTAATGTTGAAATAAAAAAAAAGAAAGCAAAAAAAATTATATATATATATATATATATGTATACATAAAAATACATATTTATTTTAACTAACTAAAGAAAGAAAGTAAAGATATATAAAAAAGAACAACAATTGAAAAACAATAAAAAGGAGAAGACGACTTTAAAGAGGTTCAATACTCAAAAAGATAAAAAAAAACGGGAATTGTATACCGTTCTTTTTTGTCTTCCTTCGTTTGGATCATTTTTTTGTTTTTTTGAACACTTCTCTTTGGTCAATATTTTTCCTCTCTATTTGTTTTCATTGTGATTTTTCTTTTAATTTTCATAACTGTTGTTTGTTGAATCTCATTTGCTGCTATTTGTGATGATGAGAGCCTTTCATTTGTGAAATGAAGGGCGGAGATTTATTTTCTTGTCATTATGTGAGGTGTGAGTGAGCATACCAACAACAAGAACAACAAAAATGAAACGAGAATAACAAAAACACGATGTAATTGATGTATTTATATGAAAAAGTGATCCGTGATTTGTATTTCATTTGTTTTTGACGTTGATGTTTGAGCTCTTTTTTTTTTTTCTTCTTCTTCTCTTTTTTCCCGACAGACTTGAAGCTCTTGTGTGACAACAAAACTTAACAAAAAGCCCGCTCGCCTAATTCCTGTCCTTTTGTTTTGTTTTGTTGTTTTGAAGAAAAGAAAACGCTTTTTTGTTTTTATCTCTCCGTTTTTTTTATTTTATTTTATTTTTGTATTTGTAATCATTGCGTGCCTTTTTGAGTTCCTCTTTTTTTGAACTCTTTGGCTGTTTGATGCGAACGCTTTTTGAAGCGGATGAGAAGACACCTAAACGGAATTTGTTTGCTTTATTTACTTATTTATGATTGTTGAAATCATTTCGGTGATTGAAAATGGACTTTTGGGAGAAATTGGGAGAATATTATTTTCTTTCTTTAACACCAAAAAGTGAGTACGATGCACTCCACGCCGCGTGTCTATCAAATACGAAAAGAAAAGTGTTTAAAACTTTGTTTTTCTTTTTGGTGTTCTTTTTTTTTTTTTATGTGTATTTCGTTGATGCGACGATAATCCGATTATGAAAAGAGAAGGAAAAAAGAATAGAAATGAATGGAAAGCAATAAAAGAGAACCCAAACAATGAAATGGAGACAAATTGAAAACACAAAACACATTTTTTTTTTCCTTTCTTTTCTTTCCATAACTTCTTTTATTGCTTTTCTTACTTTCTTGATATCCCTTTTTTTCTTTTTTTTTTCGGTGAGGGGGATTTTACTTCTCTTTGTTTTGTTATTTTTGTTCATTTCTTTGTTTGTTTACTTCTCAAAAAAGGAAAGAAAATGTATGGTTACTGTCAATAAGTAGAAATCGAGAGGAGCCACTCATCACTGCTCCATCGTCATAGTTCCGTACGTTTATACATCTCTTTGGGTGTCTTTTAAAGACATTTCAAACAAACAAACAAACGAACATTGAAATGACAATAATAAATAACTGTTTAAAAATAGAGAGGTTGTATTGCTTTCATTTACGTTACGAAATTAAGAATTAAGAAAAGTGTTGTTTGTGACAATTCCTTTTTTTTTCTTCGTTTGCGTGTGTTTGTGACGAAAAGAATGTGTAAAATGGATTTAAACAACGCCGTGAGAAAAGACAAAAAGACAGAAAAGGTTAAAATAGAGAGAAAAAACAAAAAAAAATATGTATAAATAATTGTGTAAATAAAAAGAAAAATGTGTTCTTTTTTTTTTTTTTTTATATACATTTTTTTCTTCATATATGTATGTTTTTTTGTTTTTTTTTAACAAAATAACAATAAAAGGACAAATCAACAATTATTGGAGTCCATAGAAAACAAAAGAAGAAAATCTCTGAAAAAAAAGAAAGGAGAGAAAAATAAGTAAATAAATGAAAAATAAGAGAAAGAGAGAAGTTTCATATACGAAAAGAAAATGAAAATAATCCAACAAAACAAAAAGAAGAAGAAATGAACAAATGCAAAAATGTGAGCGATCGAATTGAGAGTTTTCTGAGAAAGATATTTCTTTCTTGTTCTTTTGGTTTCACACTTCTCTTTATGAAATAAAGTTTTTTTTTCTTTTTTTGTTGTTGTATTCATAATTTCTTATTATTTTATGATATTCCCCCCTTTTTTTTGTTTTTATTGTCTAATGCGAACGATTGGAGTTCATTCTGAATTTGAGGACTTCTTCCTTTTTTCGCTTTTTTTTTTGATATTCTTTATATATATTTATATATACATGTTTTTATTTATATACATATATATCTTTATGTTTATTTAATGCATGTTGATAATACAACATTAAGCAAAAAAAAAAAAATACTTAGTATTATAAACAGTGTATTTTCCTTTACTTTTCTTTTTTTTAGCCTTTACTGGTACCATAAAAATGAAGAAAGTAGTCCATCTTTTTTGAACCTTTTTTCCTTTTTTCTTTCATATATATACTTTTTTCTTTTTGTTGGTTATTTAAATAAATGTTTAATAATTTATGTGTTGTTCTTTCTGTATTGAATTTTTCTTTCAAAATTTCTATTACATCTTTTCCTTTTTTCTTTTTTCTTTTTTCTTTTCATTCTTTTTAGGAATTTCAGAAGATTTGCACACAGCATACCATTCATTGCTAATCCAACCAAAAGGTCTACAAGAAGATACGGATTGGAAAGCAGAAAAAACAACAACAAGAGAATAAATTTAAAGAACTCCCCAATTGAGTTCTGAAAAGTCAAAGAAAGAAGAAAACTTAAAGAAAAGTCAAATTCGTGACTTTTTCTTTATTTGTGTTTTCTTTTCAAAGGTGAAAAAAACGAGCGAAAAAAAAAAAAGGCCCTCAAAAAAGGACAAAAAAAGAGTAAAAGAGTTAAAAAAAAGAAGAAAAAAAAAAGGCATATCATTTTCTTTTTTTTTCTTCTCACATAACTCTTTTTTTTTTTGTTCTTCTCATTTCGGTTTTGTTGAAACACTTTTTTTGTTTTTTTGACCAAAAAATTTTTTTTCTTTTTTTTTCTGTTTCCTCTTTTTACTTTTATTTCTGTTTTTTTTTTTTTTACCTCATTTTTTGTTTGTTATTTACTTTTTATTTGCAAAAAGAGTAAATATCTTTTTAGTCGATCGGTCACTGAAAAGGTATTTTTTTCTTTTTTGACGTTTTCGGTGTTTTTTTTCTTTGTTTTTCTTTTCTTTTTTGGTAAACCAAAAAAGAATCACAAAAACACAAAAAAAAAACACAAAAAAAGAAAACACCCGCGAAAACGTAAAATCAGCAAAAAAAGAAAAAAAAACATCAGAAACAAAAGGACAACAAGAAAAGAAAAGAACACCAAAAGAAAAATAAAGCAAAAGGAAAAGAAAGTAATAAAACGAACGTGTGCACTTATCGTTTCGTTTTCATTCATTCTTTTTTTTTCTTTCACTTTTTTTTTTCTTTTTTATTGTATCTTTTTTTTTTGTCATTTTTTACTTTTTTTTTGTTATTTGTTGGCATTTCTTTTCTCTGACAGGAAATCGCCTCAAATCATATCTTTCGATTCCGTTTTCCATTTTTCGTTACGGTTTCGTCAGATTTTCCTCCTCTTGTTTTCATTCTTCCCTTTTTTGCTATTTGCTTGATATCTTCATTTTTTTTTTTTAATTTACTTCCTTCCCTTTTTCTGCTTTTTTTTTGTTTTTGTTTTTTGTCGGTTGATTGGAGTACACTTCTTTTGCTCTCCCAATTTGTTTTTTTTTTAATTTTTTAGTTTTACTACCTTTTTTTTTTACGCACTTGTTCCAAAGGAACACACTTTTTTTTTTTTTTTTCTCCCTTTTTGTTTTTACATTGTTGTTATTTACATTACCCCATTTACTCGAAATCACAGATATTGAAACAGTCATTGCAACAACGAAAACAAAAGAAAAAAACGAAAAAGACTAAATTAATTATTAGTTCTTTTTTTTTTTTTTTCGTATTTCTTTTGTTTCGTTTATTTGAATTTGAAAGTTTCTGAGGGTTCGAAAAAGGGAGAAAGGCATTTTTATTTGTTTATTGGCATTTTTTATTTCCATTTTTTTTCTTTTCGACAGTCATTACACGCAATTCGTAAAGAAAAATAAAAAAAAATAAAAAAGGAAATCAAAAACAGTCAAATAGGAAACGAAAAGAAACACATTGAGGTTACATTTCTGCACCAAAAGTTTCCCGTTTTTTGTTCACTTTTCTCAAATATAAATATAAATATATATTTATATTTATATCACTATCTCTTTAATAAGAAGTGCATATAAACAGAAAAGAGAGGAGAACACTTTAATCAAACAAATCCGAACGCGTTCACGTAACACAATAACAAAACAACCGTAACTCCAAAAAGAGTCGTTTGTGCAGTGAGGAAAACAGAAAAAGCATCATTTTGTTTACTTTGTGTGAGAAGTAATTTTTGACTGCGAAGTAATCAAAAAGAGCGAAACACAAGCAAAAGAAGAGAATAAAAGTGAGTAAAAAGGAAAAAACAAAAAGAGATTGAGCTACTATCAATCGGAGAAAAAAAAGAAAGAAAAGAGGATCTCTTTTTTTGTTCATTATTTCGTATTTGAGTGTTTTTATTTTTATATTTATTTTTCTCTAGTACTCCGTTTTTGTTTAATTTGTCTGCTGTTATTACTGGACATCTTTTTTTTTTCTTTCAGTGCTCAGAATCGTTTGTGGATTTAGACGACTGAGTGGAAACAAAAAAGAGAGCAAAAAGAGAGCATTTCTTTTTCCTCTTTTTTTAAAAAAACAAAAAACAAAAAAAATAGTAAAAAAAGCAAAAAAAAAAAAAGAGGCAAAAAAAAAAACTTTTTTTAAGAAAAAAAGAATAAAAAATTAATCACTCAGAAAAAAAAAAAAGAGAAATAGAAAAGAAACGAACGTTTCTTTTTTTTTCTTTTTTTTTGTATCCAAAGTATTTCATTCATTTCCTGAAGTATTCGGTCGCAGACACGAATACTCCGAGTTCACGGATTCCGCGCAGCGGAACGGACAAATCGGAAAGAAACAATTCAGAAAACAAAACACCCCAAAAGGATTTTTTAATTTATCATATATTTAGTTGTAACGAAAAGTAAAAAAAAAAAATCACAGAATCGGGCAAAGTGTGCATTTTTCTGTCTTTTTTTTTATTATTTGTTTTTCGTTTGTGTGTCCCCTTTTTTGTTAAAATCCCGTTTCTGTGTGTGTGCGTAAAGAAGACTTTCTTGATTGTTTAAAAAGTCTTTACAAGTAACGCGTTACTAAAAGAACTTTTCTCGAAAGAAAAAAGAAAGGAAAGAAGCCATTTTTGAGAGAGGAAGAGAAAGAGAGAGAGAGAGAGATACATTTAGAGAAGGAGAGTGAAGTAGGATTTGTAAAAAACAAGTTCGCCTCATCAAAAGCAAATATAATTGTTTGATCGCTCAGAAATCAAACCGGAAGAAAAGAAGAAGAAGAAGAAAAAAAAAAATACTCTTCATTTTGTGTAGAATTTGATTCGCCGAAGGAAGAAAAGAAAAGTAGTCCAAGGAATCGCAATCGAAGAAAAAAAAAATTGAAGGATAAAAAAGAGAGAAACTTATTGTTTTTACCAAAAACTAATTAGAGGATTAAAAAAAAAAAAAGAAACGAACGAACATTTATATATATATATATATATAAATATATAGCAGTAAAGTTTTATTATTCAGCATCGCACGCGTTATTATTATTATTGTTATTGTTATTATCATTCGCATTATTTGCAAACGACAAACAAAAAAAGCAGCCGAGGTATATACACATATTTATATATACACAAATCTACTCGAAAATCACATCACGTAGATTCATTGTAAAACGAACCAGATTGTGGTCAAACACGAACCCAAACCCAAACCAACAAGAAGATCATCAGAGCAGCAGCAACAACAACAACAACAACAACAACACAAAAAAAACCTTCCCATTTCCCTTACGCACCCCACCATCCCACCCATTCCCGTTTCCATGAACCGTTCGTGGAGCCGACACGCCGACCCCCGCTCCCCGTGGCGCGTGGGCGCTGAGGTCCCCCCGACGGACCCGAACGCCGTTTTGCTTTACGACGTGATGCCGCCGTTTCTCCCCCCCCCGCCGGCGCCGGCGCTGACGCCGAAGCCCCTCTGCGCGCCGCCGTCGTCCGTGATGTGGATGCCCATGTTCCTCGGCGAGCCGCCGCGCCCGTCGGAGCCGAACGCGCCGCCGCCCTTCGCCCCCCCGAGCGACGCGGAGGCGGCGATGCGCGTCGTGATGCTCCCCGCCCACCTCCTCGACATGTTGGAGCGGCAGTACGAGGCGAACGCCGCGCCGGACCCGACCGGCCGCGCCAAACCAACGCCGCCGCCAAAACCAACGCCCGCCAAAGCGGCGCCGCCCAAACCGCTCGCGAGCGACGCGCCTCCGTTGGCGCCGCGACCGGCACGAAAGGCGCCGCCGCCCGAGACGTCCAACGGCTCGCTCTACACATTGGGCCAGTGGTACGACGGGGTCGTGAAGCGGTACAACCCGGTGCGCGGCTTCGGCTTCCTGACGGCGGAGTTCGCGCTGACCGTCGACGCGCCGCCGGCGGAGGCGCCCGGCGAGAAGCGCGCCGTCTCGAGCGGGTCGGGGCTCAGCGCGGCGCAGTCCTTTCTGCGCGAGCGCGAGGGGCGCGGGGAGCTCGAGCGGCGCGGCGTCCACCTCGGGGACATCTTTGTGCACCAGTCGTGCATCTCCATGGACGGCTTCCGCTCCCTCCCGATCGGGACGCGCGTGCGCTTCAGCGTGGCGCTTCTCATGAACACGGTGCAGGCGGTGGACGTGGTGGTGGCGCCCGCCTCGACGCCGACCGGCGCGGCGGAGGGCGGACTGACGTCGTCGAACACCGACCGGCCGTCGGCGGAGCGGATGAGCAGCAGCCCGACCTCCGCCGCCTGCCACCCGCGCAGCGCCGGCGAGAGCTCGAAGCCCGAGAGCGCCAACCCGACCACCGACGCGCTGCTCGAGAGCGACGACGAGAAGACGTCCCCGACCAACGCGGGGGACGGCGCGCCGTTTTGCGACTGGGGCGCCTTTCCCCCCCGCGCCCACCAGCGCGTCCGGACGCACAAGAAGGGGCCGAGCGCACACGTCGGCCGGCGGATGGACTTCGCCGTCGTCGCCGTCTCCGCGCTGCCGGCGGAGATCGCGTCGCAGGTGCCGGTCGGCGTGCCGCTCGTCGCGATGCCGCGGGAGGTGCTCGCGGAGTGGGGAATGGACGCCCCGCGCAGTGAGACGTCGCCGTCCTCCGCCAACTCGGCCGCACAGGTGGAGATGCCGACGCCGCCGTGGATGCGCGGGAGTAGCGATAGCAGCGCGGAGAGTGAGGTGCGACACCGGTACTTCGTCATCGAGGGGAGAAGAACCCCACCAAAGTACACACGAACACAGTAACTCCAAGAAACGGAGAGGCCAGTAACGCACAGGTGCGTTACTATTATATATATATATATATATATATATATATATATATATATATATACGTGTAAATACGTGTAAATACGTGTAAATCATGCAACGGGAACCACGTCGGAGAGGAGAGAGAGGGGGGAATGGAAAAATAAAAAGTAGGAAAACGGAAGGAGAATCAAAGGAAAAGAAAAAGAAGAAGAAAAAGGAAATATGTGAGGAAAAGCGAAGCGAATGGCCATGCGAATGGAACGGAAAGGGATGTGAATGGAAAGGGAAAAAAAGCGAATGAATGATACGATGATCGACGTGATGTTTACAAACGGGTACCACCTAGAAGTCGAAGGAGGAAAAAAGGAATGTAGTAGTAATAACAATAAAAAATGATGAAAACATACGCGATGGCTTTGCTTGTATTTCTGTGGTTTCTTCAGAGAGGAGTGCAACAAACGCGGAAGAACGAGAAATACACAAAAAGACAAGAAAACGTAAGGATCTCTCTTTTTTTTTTTTTCTTGCGTTTCTCTGAAAAGAGAAGAGACGAGAAACATAGTAGGTTGAAAGCAACAAACAACAAAACCAACCCAACAAATGCTGATATCAATGATGGCGAAATTATCTTTTTTGTATTTCTGCCAAAATACCTTTTTGCGAGTGCGCTATGAGAGAAATGAAAGAAAAAGAAAAATAAAAAAAAGTATCTGAACAACGACCCAAAAGGTTTTTTTGAAGAGATTAAAACAAAATGCAAACACAAAAAAAGTTTCATCAAAATGAAAAAAAAAATACATACATATATATATATATATATATATATTTAAAACAAAGAAAATAATATTTACGGAACCCTATCAGAGAGAAACCAAAAATTGAAAAGGGAATACAGTAGGTACAGTCTGCTCAACAAAAGGAAAGAAGAAATGTTTTTTTTTTGCATTTCCTTCATTTAAGAAAACGGTTATTGCTAAAGAGGAGCGATGTTATAGTTTCCCGTCCATTCGCGGGACCTCTTGTTGTTTTTTTTTTTTTCGTTTGTTTGTTTTCTGTATGAGATGGCCACGCCATCTATTTTATTTTGAAAAAAGAATATTATGTACTTCTTTTTCGTTTTTACATACATTCTTTTTTTTTTTCGTTCTTTTACTATTTTGGACAAAATTATTTTTACGTGCTTTTCGGTTATCCGTCTTTTATTTATATTTATCACAAAACAAAATATTTTTTTATTTTTCGGTGTGTCGGAGACAGACTTTGCGTTACTGTTCCAACAAATACACTTCAAAAAAGGAAAAAAAAAACGGTAATCAAAGAAAAGAAACAAAAAAACGGAGAAAAAAAAGGAAAAAAAGGGTGATTGGAGTTTCTGACTGAAGGATGGCGTCGCTCCTTTTTGGTACTCCTTCACTCTCATCCTTAAAAAAGGAAAAATAAAAAAGTTATGATTATATATATATATATATATATATATATATTTATAATTACTGTTTTTTTTTTTTTTTGTAATGTTTTTGATTTTCTTTTTTTTTTGTTATTGATTTGTATAAAACGTACAGCAGTACAGTTATGTAAATCAAAAAGGTAACAACATTTTTATTATTATTTCGAAACAAGAAAATATGTTTTTTTTTTTTTTTTTTTTATGGCTCCCCCTCACTTTTCATTTAAAATCCATTTCGCACGCGTTTCGTTTGAACGATCAAATTTTTTTTTTTTTTTCTTTCTTTCTATTTTTATCCTCTTTTTTTTTTATTTGCGTTTTACTTTTACTTTGCTCAATCGTCAATGTGTGATTTGTGAGATTTTTTTTTTTTTTCTAAAAAAAGAAGAAAATTTTCGTTTTTTTTTTTAATCGGTCAATTTTTCCGGATTTTTTTTTTTGTTGTTGTTTTTGTGTTGTTTCGAAATTAAAAAAAAAAAGAAATTTTTTTTTTTTTTTTGGTTTCAATTATTATTCCAACGGAGGAAATGGTAACAAACGTTTTGACTAAACGACGAAATATTTTTCCCCCCTTTTTTAAAAAAATTATTTCGCTTTTCGATATTTCCATCAAATGATTGGGCGAAAGGTGAGAAGGTAAAAATTGAATATTATTAGCAAACAAAAACAATATGTATATATATGTTTATATGTTTATATATATATATACATATATATATGTGTTTGAAACAGAAGGTATTGAAAAGTGGCAATATTGCGTATGAATGCACAATGTGCACCGTTTTCGGTAATATTGCCCTTTTATTTATTTATCTATTTATTAATTATATCCGTTTTTTTTTTATTATTTGTTTGAACTCTTTGCAATTGTGTCCCACAAAACGTACATAAAGGAACGTGTGGAGAAGAGTTAAAAACAAAGAGAATAAACAAAGCAAAGAAAAAAAGAAAAAACGAAAACGAAAAAAAAAAATGAAGGGTTATATAGAAAAAGAAAAAAAAAAAAACACTGAAGGAAGAAAAACGTGATTATTACGAAAAAAAAAAAGAGTTATTAAAAAATACACGAAATATCTTTTTCTGTTCTTTCTTTCTTTCTTTTTTTAATGTTTTTTTAATGTTTTATTATTATTATTATTATTATTGCGGCTTTGAATGAACTTCTTTTTCTCAATCTTTTCCTCTCATTATTCTTTTTGTTTTGTTTTGTCTAAACATATGTTGTCGTTGTCCAATTTTCCATTTTTATTTAATTTTGCGTAAATATTTTGGTTTCTTATATTTCCCAAATATTTTTCTTTTGAATATTTTGAAATGAAACACACACAAAGAAGAAGAAAAACGAAATCTATTTTGATGCTTACACTTTCTTATCTGTTATGTCTTTTTTTTTTGTTTATGTTTGTAGAAACGTGTGTAAAACTTTACGTTATGATGTCACCAAAGAAATAAATATATAAAAGAGAAACATTTTGCGTGCAGAAACAAAAAAAAAAAATGAAATCGCATATGTTTTTTTATTATTTTCATTATTACTGTATCGTTTTTTTTTTTCTTTGTTCGTTGAGGGGCGTCGCCCTTTTTTTTCACTTTTCTACATAAAATATCTGAAAACAAAAAACTTTCCACATTTAAATTGTGTTTTTCTGTTTTAGAAAAGAATGGATTGTTTTTTTTTTTTTGGATGGGGGAGAGTGAATTCTTTCCTTTTTTATTTTATCATTATTTCCTCAATCATTATTGTAATCATTTCATCATCAACGAGAGAATGAAGAAAACGGAGAGTGTGTTCGAACTGTGAGACTCAAAGCGAATTTCTTTTTTTTTTTTTGTTTTGAAATCACTGAATGCACCGAATCTAAAAGACAACACACGGCGCAATCGTTATGATTATTGTAATTCGTATTGTTCGCAATTTGTTTATTGAAAAATAAAGCAAAAGAAAAAAGAAAATGAACAAACGGAGCGAAGATGGAATCGTGAAGCGTTAAGAAAATCTGAATGAATGGAACGCAATACGAAAATGAGAGAACGAAACAAACTAACAAAGAAAAAAAAAACGAGAAATAACACAAATGTTTTGTTCCACAAAGAAAGAAAAAAAGGAAAGGAAAAGAACGGAGTATGAAGGAGAAGAGAAGAAAGAGACGAAATGGTAAAAAGAAAGAAGACAAAATATTTAAAGAATGACTTTTAAATGAATAAAGGAAGGAAAATGGAAGCAAAAGAAAAAGAAAGAAAGACAACGAATGGGCAAAACAAAACTGCACTAACGAAAAAGGAAAGAAAAAAAAAGCAATAATGAATGAAAATGAAAGCAAAGAATGAATAAAATAAAAATAGGTAACAGAAAAAGGTATAAAAGTTACGAAGAGCAGTTTTATATGCATTTGTAAGAGTCCTCTATTTCACCAATTCAAATGCATGTTCATGCGATTGGAATGACCGACAGAATGATATTAGTGAATGTGCACAAACAAACAAACAAAAAGGAAATTTGTTTTTGAGGTTATTTTTCACCCAAAAGTACCTTTTTGCAATTAGAAATGGGAATGACTAACACCAAAAAGGACCAAAAAAAGAAAAGAAAAGGTGTGTGTAAAACAAAAAAACCTATGAAGTTTCAAAAAAGGAAAGGAGAGTCGTTCAGTGAAAATGCATTTTATTACTTTCAACAAATGTAACGAAAAAGTAAAAGAAGTGTAATACAAGAAAGGAAATAAAACGGAAGGAGAAAAAAAAAATCACTAAAGGAAATTGCAAAAATGTGTAATTACGCGGCAAAAAGACAAAAAAAAAGATGTGAGAGTAATTGTAAAACATTTTTATTTAACAACTGCAGCAGAAAAAGAAGACGACAACAAAATAAATGAACGAATAGAAAGGGATAAAAAGCAATAAAAATGAGAGCTATTAAATCCAAAAAGAAGAAAAAAAGACACCTATTAAATTAAGAGACAGGGCAAATTGCCCTTTGTTCCGAATCTTATGGCGTATACTTTCTTCTTTTTTTTTTTTTTTTTACAACACGTGCATGATTCTTTTGACGGCGAACAGCAACAACAACAGAAAAAGAGGGAGATTCATCTTTGCCTTGCTTTCACGTACTGTTATCCGATTCAAATCAGTAACAAATGCATGAAAATAAGAACACATCATATATGGTGTTTTTATTTTATTTATATATTATATATTTTACATACGTTTTGATGACACAGTCCCTTTTATGTGCATTCAGACTGCCGTTCAATATTCGTATTTTTTTTTTCCTTTGTTCTCCCGTTCGCAATAATAATAAAGGAAAAAAAAAAGAAGAAAGAAAGATGTAAAAAGTAGGTAAGTGTTTTTTTTTTAAGATTTTCTTTTTTGTTGATTTCCGTATTCCGGGTACGTCGGCATTCATCAGATGTTGGAAGTCGTGCTCTTTATTTATTTTTCTTTGTGCTGTTTTCTTGGAGTGCATTTGTCATAATACTGCCAAGAGAGAGGGAAAATAATAATAATAATAATAATAACTTTAACCAAAGATTTCTCATATATTGTTGAAGAATTACCTTTTTTTTTTTCGTCTTTTCAAATTTCTTTTTAAGCAAATTATTCTCACTTAAGAAAGCACCCAAGCGAGCAAAAATAGAAAAAGGCATATAAATCTGTGTTTTTTTGTGTATCGTATTTAAATTTATTCTACAGATATATATATATATATATATATACATATATAGTACACTATTATCATACTTATCTTTAGAGTTACACTAATTTTTTGTTGTTTGCTACAAACACACCACAAGCAGAAAAAAGATAAAAGAGATAAAGCAGTACCAAAGACAAGAGCGTACAATAGGAAAATATCAACTCTCCTCTCCACGCACACAAACCCAACACCAACTCGAAGAATAAAAGACAAAAAAACAAAAAAAAAATCGCCCACGCACCCCCAATTTCCCAACCAAGCCGTGTAGTATGCCGCTTAGTACCGAATTGCCCGATTCCATCTCCGACGAAATCGGCGCCGCCCCCCAAACGCCTCCCACAGACAGCGCGGATCCCCCTTCCGGCGCTCCGCTTCTTCTTCGACGGGTGTTTACCCCAAAGTGTGCGAAATGCGACGCCGTCTTTCCCCCTCCGCGCCGCGCACTTCCCCCAAAGCGTTGGGACTGCCCAAAAGGCGGATGCGGTGGAAAGCTTTGGCAACCCGACGACGCCTCCGCCCTTTGCGATGTGTGCGGCGCGTCCATCGCGAAGTTTACGCGCCATCACTGTCGACGTTGCGGTTTTCTGACGTGCTCGCATTGTTTGGTGTTTCACACCATCTTTGCGGAGTGGTCGCTGACGGAGAAGCAGCGCGTGTGTCGGCGCTGCACCGTGCCCGAGGTGCCCGTCGTGGTGTCGGGTTGGCTGCTCAAACTCGGCCAACGCAACGCGTTCTTTGGGGAAAAGTTTCAAACCCGTTTCTTTGAGTTACGCGGGACGGTGCTCTTGTATGGCAAGACACGCGGAAACCACACGGCGCCGAATGGGGGGACTTCCCTTTCGCATCACGCCAGCAGTCAAAGTCTCCACACAGCCCCTTCCAACAATAGCAATAATCCGAACAGTCGTAATGATATTAATAATAATAATAATAACCTCAGCAGCCCCAGTGAGGCGGATGGAAAGGGGTCGTCTTTGCCGTCCGCGTTCCCCTCCGCCGATCCCGCCGCCTTAACGGGGCGCATTGATGTCACCGGCGCCAAAGTGATGGATGTCGCCATTCACCCAAACGCCTTTTGCGTTGTCGGCCCCCGTCTCCCCCGCGGCTACGTCCTCTCCGCCCCGACGCCGGCGGAAAAGGGGCGTTGGGTTGAGGCGATTCGCGCGCAGGTCGAACTCGCCCGCCGCTCCGGCGTTGGGGCGGAGGAGGAGGACTTCGAGGGAGACCTCGACCGCACGGAGAAGGTCCTCTACACCACAGACGCGAGTGCGAGTGTGTCGATGCATGACTTTGAGCTCCTCACGGTGATTGGCCTCGGCAGCTTTGGGCGGGTGATGCGGGTGCGGCACAAGTCAACAGGAAACGTGTACGCGATGAAGATCCTCGACAAGCAACAGGTGGTGAACCACAAGATGGTCTCCCACACCAACGCGGAGAAGCTCATCCTGAGTGAGATTAGCCATCCCTTTGTGGTGCGGCTGTACTACGCGTTTCAGACACGTCGGCATCTCATTCTGGTGTTGGAGTTTCTCTGTGGCGGGGAGCTCTTCTTTCACCTGCAGCGCAATAAGCGGTTTAGCGAGGAACGCGCGCGGTTCTACGCGGCGGAGATCGGCACGGCGGTGGATTACGTGCACAGTAAGTGCGTCCTCTACCGCGATTTGAAACCGGAGAATTTGGTGCTCGACCGCGAGGGGCATGTGGTGCTCACCGACTTTGGACTCGCTAAGCGCGAGTTGGCGGACGAGGAGCGCACCCACACGTTTTGCGGAACGCCCGAATACATGGCGCCCGAACTCGTCAACAAGTCGGGGCACACCACGGCGGTGGATTGGTGGAGTTTGGGGGTCTTTCTCTTTGAGATGGTGCACGGCCTGCCGCCCTTCTACTCCAGGAATGTGTCGGAGATGTATAACATGATTTTGCACAAACCGCTCGTCTGCCCGCCGAGCTTTTCGCCCGAGTTGCGTTCCCTGTTGGAGCGGCTCTTGGAGAAGGACCCCGCGAAGCGCATGCGGTCGGGGGAGGAATTCCGCGCCCACCCATTCTTTAAGGGACTCGACTTTGGCAAACTGCTGCGTCGGGAGATACGACCGGAGTTTGTGCCGGATGTGAGGCGGAATGACTTGCGTTACTTTGATAAGCGGTTTTTGCAGGAAAGCACAAAGATTGCGTTGCTCGATCAGCCCGTGGATCCTTCCGATCCTGTTAGTCAGGCGTTTGAGGGGTTTGAGTACAACCCGAGCACACCCACCACCGTGACAGCGGTGCCATAACATGCGCCAAATAGCAAGCTGCTGATGGAGACATATATATATATATATATATCTTTAGATGGATGTATGTGTAGAGGAGTAGTGAGGGAGAAGCGAAGAGGAAAGTGTACACATTGGGATGAACCACTTGTGAGGACTACGGTGTCTAAGTGCAAAATAATTCGTGATACGGGTTGACTTAATTACTATTTCAATATTTAAAGTAATGTGACAGGATGAAGCAGAAGCAAATGGAGAGTTCAAAAAAAAAAAAAAACGGAGAAATAAAAGTTTCAATTGGTAGGGACACTTTGACATACTGAACACGGCACTTGTTGAATCATAGTGCGAAACAATTGGTAACTAAAAGATGGGGAGAAATAAAAGAAAAAGAAGTTTTGAAGGAAAAAAAAAAATGAAGGGGTATTATTTCCTCCTTAGTAGCTTTTAATATTGCGTGTGACGTTTCTACAACGCCTTTAGTCATGTTTTCGTTTGCTCTTTTTTTGCTTTTTGTCATATCTCCTGTGTGTGTGGGTGTGTGCTTTTTTTTTTTTTTGTGATCAGCACGTAAAGGTGTGTTTGTTTGTGTATTTTCTTTTTCTGCTTACGCCCATAGAACACATGAGCAGATTTTTTTTTAGAAATGTATATGTATATGTTTACATGACAGCACTTTCAATGTGTTTTTTTTTTTTTCTTCTTTGGATCACTTTTTCTTCCTTTCATGGTGTTTACTCTTTTTTTGTTTTTTGATTATCTTTGCTTTTTGTTTCATCTTTGCCAATGACATAGGAAACAAACCTTTACCCAATTTTCTGTGCGCGTGTGTGTTTTAGGAAATCCTTTTTCTTTTTTGTATGTTGGTTTTTTGTTCATTCCACACATATATATATATATATATATATATATAGTGCTTAGTTGGTGTTGTTAGTAAGGCACTTTTTGCTTTTTTGTCGCAAATACAAAAAAAGCAAAAACAAAACAAAACGAAGTGATAAAGTCATACTTTTGAGTATTGTTTCTGTACAATGATTTTTTTTTTTTCATGGAAAAGCTGTTCTTTGTATGTATAAAATATATTTTATTTCCATTAATTACGTTGCTTTTTTTCTTTCTTACCTTTTCATTTTCTTTTTTGTTTAAATAAAAAAAAGTGCCCAAACGGGAGGGAAACCGAATTGTAAAACAAAAAAAGGAAATTCGTTTACGTGTTTGTTCACGTAATTGCTATTTTTGTATTTCTTGTGTGTGCCCAACCTGTAGGAGAGGGAGAAGAAAACAGAAAATAATAACCACACACACAAACAAGGGAAGAAAAAGAATAGAAACTCCCCGTTTTTTTTTGCCTATATATATTTATTGCTTCACTACTATCGCAATCTGCGAATAGGAAAAGAAAAAGGAAAGAAGAAAGTTTGTACGTCGTACGTATTGCGTTCTCTACCAACACAAGAAAAGAAAACCACACACAAATTTTTAAAAAAGGTAAAAAAAAAAAAAGAGAACCAAATCACACTAAAAGGAAATATAGTAAACAATTGGATAAGTACAAAAAAGAAGAAAGGGAACGAATAAACACAAAGGTAACGGACAACGAGTATAGAAGACCAATAACACATTCATCCACAGATCTTAAACGCGTGTTGTGAAGACACCAAAAGTTTGTTCGTCCCATTCTAGACAAACAAGGTGGCAGACGACTCAAAAGATCCAAACCATCAAGAGCACCAAAGAAGAGGAGGAAAGCATTTTGTTGGTGGTACTAGCGCGAGCATACGGGAAGTTTGGTCTTCTTTTCGTTTTCGCTCCTGTTGTCTCCTTTTTCCATCTGGGCAGGTAAAGAGGGGACGCTATAGTTTCATTTTCCTCTTTTTTTTTTATTGTATTATTCAAGTTTTCCGAATCATTTTTTTTTGTTTCTTGCGTACTTAGCGTTCGGTGTGTACTTGTGTTTCTACGTGTGTGAAATTGTATTTTCATACACACACATAGCCAAAACATCAAAAAAACAACAACAACAAAAACAATAACAAACAAATAGCAACCACTGAAACCCCCCCCCCCAAAAAAAAAAAAAAAAAAAACGACACTGTCGTTTTTATTGCCCTTCCTTCGTCGTTTACACTTTATTTAGACCCCCTTTTGTGTGAGATGCACGCGAATATCGGCAATGGCTTGACGCCTGGCGAGGAGTTCCCACATTCGCCAACCAACGTGCGTCGGACCCAGTCGGAGCGGTTGGCGGGACACCCCCCACGCACTCCCTCCGTGCGCAGTGCGAGGAGTTGCACGAATCCCACAACGCCCGGCACACTCCCAAAGTTGTGTCCGCGCCATTTGTCGCCTACACGGGAAGCGGAGCAGTGGCGCCACGCCCCGAGCCCACGCAATGCCCCCGAAAAGGAATTAACTCGCACCCGAAACAGCGGCAACGAAAAGAGGGGATCCTTTAAGGAGCGTCAACTCCGTGCTGCCCAATTGCATGGGCAGAAACAGCGCAACAGTGACCCATCGGAGTCTCCCACGTTTAGCGCGTCGCGTGCGCTGCGCGGCGGAATGGGGATCGGATTGCAATCCCGACAAAGAGGACGGCAGCGACCGTCCCAAACGAGTCCCAACAGTCACACAAGTAGCTACAACGCCAACAACACGATGCTCTCGAGTCACGACAACGGGAGCTTTGGGGTGGTTGGTACCGGGCCAAGCTCTCCGTCGGTTGGGCTGGTTGAGTTTCTCTCCTCCCCATCCTCACCGCCGCCGCCGCCGAGTGGTAAGTTAGGAATGAGTTTTAAAGACAGACAGCGAATGGATTTCCCCACCGCTTCGCATGCGCGGCGTGTGAGCCCCTTGTCCAGCTCCGAACCGCAGGCACAGTGCAAACCATCCCCGGGGAACGCGGCCCCCACGTTTGCCTCGATTGGCATGGGAAGCGGTTTGGGGAGAGATGAGGGGGGATGGAATGCGCCGAACATATCGCGTGGCGCCACGAATTCCCTCTCCCCTAGATGTCCTCCGGAAGGGGCGGGGAACGGACGCTCCCCTCGCCGAGAACACTTCTCCACAGGGTCAAAACAACAACAGCAACAGCAGCAACACCAACAGCAGGACGTGAAGCAACGAGGGCGTGGGGGGCGAGTTGAGCATTTACCGCCGGGCGCTTCTGTGGCGCCCGCGCCGGATGCGGTGGAGCTGTCCTTCTCCAACACGTGGCCCCCATCGACGACGTCGACGAGTTCCCGCGATTCGTCCCCCCCGTCGGAGAGCGCCTCGTCGCCCAACGCGCAGCGCCGACCGCACCCGTCGGCCCGCGCGCACTGCTCCGCCGCGGTGTACCCGTCCACGCGCCACCAACTCCCCCCCCTCCGGCAGAGCCACAGCGCCTATCCGCAACCGGCGCGGCCATTCACGCCGCCAACGCCCTCCGCATCGGCCCGCGCGCCGCCGTCGGGCGTCCCCTCCCCGCCGCAGCTGCTGAAGGTGACGAGCTCGCTGCAGGGGTGGAGCGTGGCGTCGGCGCGGAGCACGGAGTCCAATTCCGGCGACGGGCCGCTCCACCGCACGCCGACGCAGCCGCCGCTGCACCCCAACGCCGCGAGCGAGCCGCATGTGCCCGGCGCGCCGCACGCCGCCACGCATGGCTTCCCCGCCCCGGTGGTCGAGTCGTGCGAGGAGAGCGATGTGAACTCCACGCGGTTTGACTCGGGGGTGACGATGCCGCCGCAGCCGCCGCACTCCCCGGGCACAAACACACCCTCAACGGGAACGGCCACGCCGCGACAGCCATCGCACCAGCCGCACCGATCCGGGCGAGGGCATGAGGCGGAGCCCGAGATGGAGCCGTACACAGCGCGGGATCACGGTTTCGATGCGAATGAAATGTCGCGGTCCCCGACGCTGATGCACACCGCCACATGGAGCTCCGCCCTCCTCGGTGGGGATCGGCGGGAAAAGATTCTCCGCCGTCAGCCCTCCGCGCAGGCCTCCATCGCGCCAATCTCCCCACGTACCATTTCCGACTTGAACTCCTTTAGCGTCGTGGATGGTTTCATGCAGCGCCTGCATGGACCGGAGGGTACACCGTTCATTTCTTCCAATCTTCCACCGGTGCAGGTGTTGGGGTCTTCCTCTGCGCGCGTAAATGCGGCGGAGCTCTCCAGCGCCGCCGTCCTCGCCGCCACACGTGAGAATGGTCGCAAGAGTAGCTTTTCAAGTCTTTACTTTTCCATGACCAAACAGCACCGCGCGCAGCGGACGGTGCCCATGACAAGTTTGCCGAGCCAGCAGCTCCTAGATGATGACACCACACGCGAGGTTCACGGCGGTGATAGCGCCTGTGATGAGTCGGCAATGAATGAGAGTGATGACTCCTTTCTGGGAATGCCGTCAACCATTGGATTACAAGAGACGGAGGAGCACGTTTTCCTTCCCCACTATGAGCTTCTTCAGGATGGACAAACACCGATGGAGTTGATGTTGAGTAGCATTCGCATCGCGAAGGAGGAGTGGTGTAACACGAACACCGGCTTCGAACCGAGTGAATGGAATTTAAGGCGCCGTCCTACTACTCCCATGAAGGGTGACGGGACTGGGCAGGACCCTCTCGTGACGCCAGGAAAAGGCGAGGAGAAGCGCACAAGTCTGGAAACACAGTCCAAGGAGGTGCCGGCGGATGGTTTCACCTTTGGTTCCGTCTCCCCCGCGTACACCACGGACCCCGAAGACGAAGATGCGTCCGTGGACTGCAAAGTCGCCGCCCGACTTCTCTTTAATGCGGAGAACAGCGTGCTGCTGATCAACGCGCGCGATGAGGTGGTCAAGTACATTGGAACCTTCACTTCCTCTGCGGCGGCGGCGGCACTGTCTGGGAATGAGGATGATGCGGATCGGTGTAGCTGCGATTTCGCCTTCATCACCAAAGATATGCGTGGGGTCGATTACAGCCGTTACAATCCCCATGAATTGTACCATCATTGCATCTACTGCAACCGCCGCCCGGCCGCATTCCTTTGCATGCACTGCCTCAAAGCCACCTGCCCCTCCCACGTTACACGACACTACAAGGAAAACTCGGAAGACTGCACCCTTTTTCTCAACCAACACGACATCACGACGAGCTATGATCGCGTCTTCTGGTGCGAGAAGTGCCATAGCTTTACGTGGCGTCACACGGAGGTGTATGATCCACTGGTAGACCAATTCGCCCATGCCCGCGGCACATACCTTCCCGAGGCTGTGCGTGACATTTCATGCGTGGGCTACTCCGTACAACTCAAGAGGCCCCAGCGGTTTAGCCCTATCAGCGTGCATGCCTCGCCCATGCGGGAGAACCTCACCTTTAGCCTCACCGCGAGCCCAACTGGCGGCGGTCCACTAGTGCTCTCCACCGCCGTCTCTCTGTGCCACGCTCCGATGGAAAACAAGTCCTTTACGGCGGCGCCGTTATTGTTGCAACGCGATGCGGCCCAACTGCAAGGGCCCGATGCGCTACGTGTGGGAGAGGCCGTGCCACGCCTCACCGCGCTTGGGGCAAAGGTGCAAGGATGGCGCTCCACCCAAGAAGATGCGGAGGTCGCCTTTGTGGTGGACTTTCCCGCCATTTCCATAGCGCATGACGGCCCTTTGGACGCGCCAAAGTCCGAGTCGGAGACGGAGACAATGGCGATGGCTGTCTTTTGCGTCTTTGACGGCCATGGTGGGGATGCGGTGGCGAAGTTGGCGGCGAGTCAGTTTGAGTCCCATCTACGCAAAGCCGTCGCCGCCGCACGCCGGGAGAATGATATGCGGGCTCGGGCCTTGCTGTTCCAACTCGACATGGAGTCCTCCTCCCCAATGTTCTCTGTCGGTGAGGCCTCCCCTTTAGCCTCCCGCATGGCACGCGAGAGGGAGGCGGAGGCGGAGGAATCGGTCCTGGCGCCAACAGATATGACGTTTACAACGGAAGCCTTACGCCGACATGTGGCGAGCCTCACCGCCTACCCGGAGACTTCGAAGTGCGGCCCAAACAAACTCCTTCACCCCCTCCAACCCCAAGAACTGCTGCAGCCACACTCCCTCCTCCCGCCACAGGCGCGTGGGCGTGAGGGGTCTGCCAACCTCTCCGACGCCTCCGTTGCGGCGCATGTGCCGATGCGTGGGGGCGGCAGCGCCTCCCCGGTCGTGTCGCGCGAGGAGATGGAGATCCTCCGCGCGTACTTCGCGAGTCTCATGGAGGAGGCGCTGCTCTCCCTGGATGGGGCACTGCGCCAAAGCCCGGAGGGGATCCGTGGGGATTACCAATGCGTCGGCTGCACCGCCTGTGTGGTGGGCATCACAACGAATTTTATTCTCTGCGCCAATCTCGGCGACAGCGGGGCGGCCTTTTACACGCCACACCGTATCCAACGCATTAGCGCCACCCATCGCGTGTCGGATGCGACGGAGGAGCAACGCATTCGCGCGGCCGGGTATGGCATTAATAACCAACGTATTGAAGGCCTCCTCGCCGTCCCGCGGGCGTTGGGGGACTACGACTTCAAGCAATGCGGCGGAAAGGGCCCGAAGGAGCAGGCGGTGTGTGTGGTGCCGGATGTGACCATCATGCCCGTCCCGTCCCTCCTCGAGACGGAGCGGTGGGGGGTGCTCGTGGCGTGCGACGGGGTGTGGGACAGCGCCACGCTGCACCAAATCCACCACGCCTTGGTGAACACACCGAACGACTTGGATGTGGCGGGGTCGGCGACGGAGGCGGTGCTCAAGGCGAGTGAGATGGACTTGCCGAGGGGCGACAGGGATGGGGGGGAGGCAAACACACCGACAGGGAAGGAAGGGATGGGAAGAACACTTCCAAACGGGGAGACGGCGGAGGCGGTTTCGGTGGATGCGCTCTTGTTGACCTCCGCGGCGGGAGTCCTGGCGCAGTGTATTGCCCCATACGACAATGAGGAGGGTATTGGAATGGATAACTGTAGTGTATTTCTCATTGAGCGAAGGTAAACATGTCCGTGGGACGGAGATAATCAATCTATATTTGTATATATACGGAGAGGGAGAAGGGAAGGGAGGAGAGAGGGAGAGAAAAGGAAAGAATGAAAGGAGTGTATTCATTGGAGCAAAGTGGAGCAATGCTGAAGCAGAGCAACAGAAATGCATTTATCAACAAATGATAACCAGAAAATGGACAACACCAACAAAAACAACACAATGAGCGACATCTGATGCATTTGGAAAGGGAATAGAGCGAGGAAAAGAGTTCCTGAGAGATTTTTGCATCAAATTGCTTTTTATTTTCTTTCATTTTTTTTTCCACTTCAACTTTAACTCTGTTACGTGTGTTTTCCTTGTCATTAATATATATAAATATAAATATATATATATATATTATTGCTCCTTTACCTTTCCTCTTTCTTCTTCGTTTTTGGATTTTCTGTGTCTCTTATCAAATCTTACAGGAACCACATGTGAAATGTTTCATTAGACTATCCAAAGCACTGTTTTTTTTTTGTTTCTTTTTTAAATGACCGTATTAATTATATTTATTTATATATATCTTTGCAACACCGTCGATAGAAAAAAAAAATGAAGAAATCAAAAACAACGTGTATGGTACTCCTCAACTGTTTGAATGTGATAGAGAGAGAGGGAGAGAGAAGCAATAATGAAAAGTATCGTCGTTTCTGTGCTAAATTGAGAACATGTGTCAACAAACGAAAAAAACAACAACTGCAGAATAAAAGAAGAATAATCAAAACGGGGAAGAAAAAGGGCCGTATCATCGTTTTTAAAATTTTCTGTTATATTACGCTCCAGTCGAAACGGAGCAAAAGAACAAAAAGAAGAAATGTATGTTTCAATATTTCAAAACTCAATCCTATTTTCATTTTTTCCCACTCATTCGCCACTTTCCTCTGTCGTATTGTACACCTAAGACATGAGTGTATCAAAAAGTATGAGTAAATGGGAATACAAAAATTGATGAGTTTTAAAGTGATAAAAGATGAAAAAAAAAAGGATCATTTAACATATACAATAAAAGAAAAGAATACAAAAAAAAGAAAAAATGTACCTCGACAGTGTGTGTGGGTGTCCCTTTATTCCTTCCAATGTGCAAAACAGTGATGCATTCAACATAGTGTTAAACTTATACAAGAACAGAGAAAGAGAAAGAACGGAATGAATTGTTTTACTTTCCTATAAATATATATACATACATATATATATATATATATATATATATATATATATATGCACACATGTACCTGTTTTTCAAATGGCTTTTTGTCTTTTTAAAATTTGTTCAACTTTTTCTTTTCTTTTTTCTTTTTTAAACCATCATTGAACCAATTAAACACTTATAAACCCGTTAGAATTCTTTATATAGGAGTTCGTTGGAAACGTCGTTAGACTTAAAATATATATATATATATTTTTTTTTGGCCTTTTCCCACTTTCTGAGAAGGTTCTGTTACTCCGTTAACCCCCACGTCCTTGAGTGGAGGGACGGCCGACATCACCTATACTCAACCCCACATAACCGAAAAGGGAAGAAAGGAAAAGGAAAAGTAAAAAATCCATCATTCAAGCGAAGGGACAAATAGACGGGTTGAGTATACATTTGTATATAGTAGACGGTGAATCTCAGGGAGAAACGAAAAAACAGGAAAAAGAAAAGAGCAAAAAAAGAAGCAACAACGACCAAACATAAGTAGTCTTCTCAGTGTGGTGTATCAAGGATACGTAAAAAGATTTAGAGGAAAAAAATAACAGAAAAGAGGAAAAAATAACATTACGAGAACTCAAAAAAAAAAAAAGAACAGATTTGAACACGCAGTGCAAAGGGTAACAACTGCAACACACACCCTCTTCCCCCTTGAAGAGGAAATCAACACATTAGTCACAATAGGCGAGGCATATTTTTCCAAAAAAAAACAAAAAGAAAACATGAGCAGAGAGAAGTCCTACACCACACTTGCCGATGTATGGCGTGAGACATGGCTTAACCGAGCGCAAGGGGCATCCCCCAACCCATGGAATGCGTCATGGGAATGCAAAGGGACGTCGCAAACGTCTTCCTCCCCGTTAACACCCCGCGCGCCGCGAAACGGACGCCGCAAAGCCTCCAACGCGTCCACTGCGGAGCGCAAACGGCGGGCGAGTGCACAAACCCCCGCTGCGCCGGACTGCCCGTTGCAGACGGCGCCAAACCACGCCTTTAGCAAAAAACGGAAACACTCCATCGCGGCGGAAGGGGGGGACAACAAGGGGGAACCATCGCGTGCGATTCCTCTCGATATACCGCTCTTTGATTGGCGAAAGTGTGGTTTCACCCCGCAGTCAAACAAAAAGCAACAATCACCCCAACAAGTGAGTAGGAAGGAGACGAACGCCGTTTCGTATCGGGCGAGTTACGTCGGGGCGGCGGTGGGGACGTCGGGGCAAAAGCCGTTTATTCGACAAGCCTCGCGTTCAATCCAAGGCTACGGCGTGATGCCATCCTTCGCCGAGCGACGACCGGAGTGGACGAGCGTTGTTGATTCTCTCCCATACCCGTTTGTGGCGGTGAGTGAGGGGAAACAGGACCCTGCGCGACACGGCCATCACAAGGCGTGGAATGGAAGTCCCGTAAAGGTTCTCGCTGCCAACGCCCCCCACAAACAGGAGCGATGGGAACAGCAGGAAACGGCTGCCCCACACACAGGGATGCGCTCGCCACATAAGCGATGTATCTTTACGCGATCGAAAACCATGCACCCGCCGAGCATACACCTTGGAGAGCACGCGCCCCGTCGCCGTGGTAGCGTTGTCCACATAACCGCTCCCATATCGACATCGGCGGGGAAACTTAAAAGTGGTTTAGCCGCTCAGCGCTTCACACGTCAGGTGAGTGCGTTATGCATGAGTGTGCTGCAGGAGCGCGATAGGCGATTGGAGCGGCAGCGCGCCCTTCAGGCACAGACGGACGCCAACGAGGGCGGTCGCACCCATTCGACAGCCGCCGTTCCCACCACGTCGACGCCGCCTCGGACTTCTCCCCACGCCCTTCACCCGACGCGAGTGAATCCCCCGACCACCGCCCAGGCGGCGCCGTCTTCCATGTTGGCGTCTGATATCTCCCCGACAAAGTTCAGCGCGGCCGCCTCCGTCCTGCAATCGCTGCGCGGCGTGTTGGAGCGGCGCGAGGGGCGGCGGTTTGGCGCGAACCCAAACGCCTCGCCATCCGCCTCCCCCGCGACGGACTCCGTGCAGGGCGGGGCGAGCAGCAGTCAGGCCGCGAGTGACGCCGTCGTCTCGGCACGCCAAAAGCCCCAACGCGGCGCTCTGCCACTTCGCCCCGCCGGGTGCGACCGCGCGCGACCCTCTCCGACCGAAACGACAATCCCCAACGCGGAGGACAACACGGAGGATGAGGGGGAGTGGGCGGAGGAGGACACGTGGTGGGCGTTTCATCACTTTTGGAGCGGCCCCATCGAGGCGGCGCGTCCGCCCCCGCCGTTTGTGCCCCCCATTGACCTCCGCAAGGTTTTGGTGCCGAGTGAGGGCATGGCGTGGCGCTCGTCCTACGCCATTCCAATGCCATCGCCCACGACGGCGGCGGCGAAGGAGCGACAAGGGGCTCGACCGCGGGCCGCATCCATCGCATTTACCGATCAAAGCGATGCGTTGGCGGATGGGCGGGGGGCGGAGCGGGAGGCGAAGCAACGCATGCGAAAGTGGCGCATTCATGTTTTGCTTTTGGAGTCCTATGAGCGTCGGGGACGGCGCACAATGCTGCAGGAGGAGGGGGCGGCGTGGATGGCGATGCGTGAGGGGACGAAAGGGGTGTCGAGCGGATGGGCAGTAGAGGGCGGTGTCACGTGATGACAGGTGAGGCACGAGAAAAGGTGGGGGGGGGACGAGAAGAAGAAAAAGAAGAAAAGAAAACCAATGAAATGCGAAAAAAGAAAGAAATACGTAGTGAGTGTATGCTTTTGCTTTTTTTTTTTTGACACCTTTCCTGTCTTTTTTTCGTAATTCAGCTTTTATATTTGTTTGCATATGTTTTTTTTTTTCTTGGTTGTGTTTAAGGCGTAGTTTAGGTGTTCTGAGTAAGTTACTTTTTATTTTCCCCATTAACCTTCAGTAATTCATTCCCTCTGCATTCTTCTATATATGTATACACATACACATATACATATATATATATATATATATATATATATATAAAGATGTATCTCTTTATGCGATGCGTCCTGTTGAAATGAGACAGTGTCGCAAGAATGCTCTCAATGAAAAGTGTGATGCATGTGTGAAAGAAAATTGATAGGATAAATCGTCATTCTGCTTCCCCCCCCCCTCCCCCCTTCTCTGGGTCTCAATGACTTTTTATTTTCTTTTTTTCAACATATATATATATATATATATATATATATATGTATATAATTCATTTTTCTCTCAAATATTTCTTTTTTTTGTATTCCTCCCCCAACTATCAAGAGAAAAATTTCACTTAAAAGTGTCATTGTACGATTTTTTTCTATACCTACTTAGAGAGACAGAGAATTCATACGCTGGAGAGTATTTTAGTTCTTTTGCGTGACACACAATTTTTTAAATCTTTCTTTGTTTATTTATTCTTTCGGTTGTTTTAAAGTGTATCACAACCGAAACAATCAAACCAAAAAACAAAAACTAACTAATAAGAAGCACCACGCGTCAACCGCATTCATTCATTATGAATCGTTTCAAGGAGGAAAATCTTCACGTCAAACTGAATCCCCGTTACGTCACGCACCGCCAAACGGAGGCGTATCTTCTTCCCAGAAGCAACACCCCCCAAAAGCCCTCCACAATTGACGAAAACGGCGTCATCCGCAAACGCGCGCCGTGGTCGGGGAGTGACACCTCCGAGTTGCACCAAAGCAGCGATGTGCTGACGTCCCCGATGCGACGCGACGCCCACACCAACACCGCCCCCGTTCCCATCCCGCTGCAAATCACCTCGCCATCACGCACAACGCCGTTTCGACGCCTCTCAGAAACCGCGGAGGCGATTTGGCCCAAAGTGCGTCCGTTGCATTGGGCGCAGCAGTCGGCCCTCTTTGGGGTCGGCGCGACGGCACGCTGTGCGGAGGGGACGGCGAATGTCGCGACGGGTGCAATTCGACAGTGCGATGCGATGATTTATTTCCCCATTGGCTGCGCGTTGGCGGCGGCGCGGGTCGGGGCCAATGGGGTCTCCGCTTTGGGGGAAAAGGCAAAACGTGTAACGGTGACTTTGGGGGAAAAGGCCGAGCGCGTGACGGCCGCCGGGGCGTATGGGGCCATTGGGGTGATGGCGGAGGCGACGAGCACCGTTTTCCGCACCAACACCGCACCGACGGCGCCATCGTAAAGGGAAAGTAGAGGAAACAACAAGAGAGAGAGAGAGGGATGGAGGGGTGAGCCATCATGAAATGAACCCTTTGTGTGTATGTGATTGCATTCATGCAATACGTTTATTAAAAAGGAAAAAGTATAAAAGAGAGAAAATCGTAGACTCTGGTTTTATTTGTGTCATAAATTTTTTTTTTGTTAATGGTTATGTTTTATTTATTTTTGTTTTCTGGTTTTGGTGACTTTGTTTTTTAATACAACAACAACAAGGAGACAACAAAATATCAAAAAGATGTCTTTTTTTTTTTTTACTCAATGCTTTTCAAGTTCTTTTATGTGCCTTTGCAATAGTTTTTAAAAGAATTTTGGTGATTCCACGATGCGCATGAAGTGAATGAACGAAGAGAAACTAAATCAACAAAGAACAGTTTTTTTTTTTTTGCTTTCTGATTTCTTCTGTAAACAGCGACTTTCAATTACAGCGTAGATTCTTTTCTTTTTTTTTCCGTTCTACAGAATATGTACCATTTTTTCTTTCCTTGACATCGTGCAAATCCGTACGTTTTATTTTTCTTCTTTTGGGTTTTATCATGACTTTTTAAATTTTATTTCTAGCGATATGTATGTATACTTATTTGTATCTGATTCTTCTAAAAGGAAAGAAAATCGAATATATATACTCTTGGGGAAAGAAACTGAAACGAAAAAATGCTTTTTTCAACAAAATAGTAATACGAAAAGAAGTTTTTTTGGTTCTTTATCAAAAGCAAAAAAAAAAAAAGAAAGAACTAGATAGGTCATCTCTCTCTTTCTTTTTGTGCATTTATACATATTATATGTGCGGACGCCTATTTGTGTCTGTCTTTTAATATTTTCTACCTGCACTACCACTTCACTTTTTTTTCTTCATTTTTTGTTCTTATTCCTTTTTTTATATTCATCTTCGCCTCTCGTTTTGCTTTACCCTCAAGTATGCTTGTGACCCATTAGTAGGCATTCGATCATTGTTAATCCAACATTTAACAAAGAAACACTCCAAGGCTTAAAGCATATATATATATTATATCTCAAGTTGGTACCATTTCTCTTTACTTGAGGCTCCTTTTTATCCCGTCAGACTCCGTCCTTTTCTCCTTTGATTTACGTGTTCCCTTCTCTCCTTTATTGTACTCCGACACATTGCCCCTTGCATCCCATGACCCGCGAGACCGATACGGGGTCGCAGACGCCCCTTCTCCATTCCACATACAGTCCGTTGAATGACGACCCAACTGACCTCCGCTTTGCATCCAGTGATGCCACCCTTTTCGACCTGCACGAGCGTGACGCCCGTCTTGCGTTGCGTCAATCGCACATTTCCCGCCGTCTCCGCACCCTTTGGGGCCGCGAGCCGCCGTACGCGTCACAGCCGGAAGACGAGGCCTTTCCGCTCCTTGGCGGGCTGTATTACACGTGGATTGGGGACCTCATGCTCCGCGCCGCGCGGGAGGAGCTGAGCGAGGCGGTCGTCCCCCTCCCAACGCGCATGTCCCGCGGCTTTAATAGCGGAAGGGTCCTCTCACGCGAGTTGCAGCGACAGCGCGGGCGGCGACGGGCGTGGGACGCGTACATCGGCACCGACGTCCGCCACCAACGCGACGCAAGCAGTGTGGGGGTGCTGCGTTGGGTCGGTTACGCGCAATCGTTTGGCGGGGAGCTCCTCGCTGGGGTGGAGTGGCGCACGCCCCCCACCCATCGCGTGCGGGAGGGCGGCATCGATGCGTCCAAGTCGCCGTTTCACAACGGCACTGTGGACGGCGAGTGGCTCTTCGACACCGCCTCGGGTTGCGCCGACGCGACGTGTGAGCGGGTCGGGTCGATTCGCATTCTCTGCTCCATGGACGCCAATGGGGGGAAAGGGAATGCGCCGGATGTGCCAAAGTCCGCGAGGGAGGTGCCGAGGCCCATGTCTGTGGCACGAGCGCTTTTTGGTGTTCTCGGTTACTTCGTTTACGTGCAAATACCGGCGCAGTTGTTGCGGGATGGGGCACTACTCGCCGCACCAGTGGTGATGCAGTATTATATTCAATACCTCAGTAGTCCGAACCCGACTTGGCGGGATGGGATTCTGCTCGTCGTCACATTCTTTCTCCTCTCACTTGTGCAAAGCGCGGCGGGTAATAAGGCCACCCAACTCGGCACACGCGCGGGACTCACCTTTCAGAACGCGCTCCAGGCCGTGTTGTTTGAGAAGTGCGCCACCATCTCCCGCAAGGCACTGGCACACCCGGAGATGAATGTGGGACGCATTGTGAATATGCTTAGTGAGGATTCAAATACGGCGAGTTCGTTTCCCACGCTTTTCCTCACAGCTTTTGGGGCACCACTGCAGCTCGCCGTCTCGTTGATGCTTCTCTACAGACTCGTTGACTGGTGTGCGTTCGCTGGATTTGGTGTAATTATCCTCTTTATGCCACTGCAAGGGTTTCTGATGACTAAAATGTTTGCCGTTTTTGGGGAATTGGCGCGTGCCACCGACGCACGGCTGAAGGCGGTCAATGAATTCTTCTCTGGTATACGTGTGGCAAAGTTCATGTCATGGGAACCTTCTTTTATTCGAAGCATTGAGGAAAAACGCATGGTGGAACTCGCAGCGGTGCGTAAGATGCAGCATATTATGGTAATGGTATCTTTTCTTACAAATACCATACCAGCCTTTGTCATTGCGGCGGTGTTTGTGTTGTACCACAGTCGCGGTTACGAGTTAACACCTGCAATCGTATTTCCTGCCATTTCATTGCTTGGTATTATGCAAAGACCATTTATCATGTTCCCTTTGGCTCTCTCAGCCATTGCCCGCTTCTTTGTGTCGATGGGCCGTATTACAAAATTCCTTGAGTGCGACGACGTGGACGCCGAGTTGGAGGATTTCGCCGAGATGGAAGATACCGATCACGGCGAAAAGCGACTCCACGTTGTGCATGATGTGTCGTGTAATAATGAGGATTTCGCTGCAGAGTTCAACAGAGCCAGCATTGCCGCCTACACGGCACGGCGACTTCCTCCAAGCGCCAAGGCCCGTCGGGCTGCGGAAAAGACGATGAAGCGAAATCAACGGAAGGCGCAAACCAAAAAAGAAGATAAGGAAGAGGACCCATCACAACAGGACGCGAGCACGGAACGTAATCACAGCAGCGATGACGTCAAGAATAGTCGCAGTAGCCATAGTCAGCATGACCAGAACAAGAAGAGTGATTTCGATGCAGCGACGAATGGCGACGAGGCGTTCTACACCATCGAGACAAAGGTTTTGCTGCACGACATCAGTCTTCGCATTCCACGCGGCAAACTCACTTGCATTATCGGCGACACGGGCAGCGGCAAGTCGACCTTGTTGGAAACCCTTCTTGGCGACGCGGCCATCACTTCCGGCTCGGTGCGCTCCACCCCATCCATCGCGTATGTACCACAGCAGGCGTGGATCATGAACGCCACGGTGCGGGATAACATCCTCTTCTACAGCGATATGAACAGCGACCGCTTCGACCGCGCGCTGCGCTGCACACAACTGGAGTCCGATCTGTCCCTCTTTCCGCGCGGCACCGAGACGGAGATTGGGGAGCGCGGCATTAACCTCAGCGGCGGTCAAAAGGCGCGTGTGGGGCTCGCCCGTGCCGTCTACGCATCGACCGAGCGGGAGCTCTTCCTCCTCGACGACCCGCTCTCCGCCCTCGACGCGCATGTCGGGGCACGTGTGATGCAGGAATGCGTGCTTGGGGAGCTGAAGAACAAGACACGACTCCTCGCGACGCATCAGCTGCATGTGCTGCCTCACGCGGATCATATTTTGGTTCTGCGGGAGGGCGGCACGATTGCCTTTTCCGGTGATTATGAGGCGTACTGCGTGTTTGCCAACATCAATGAGAGTACCGACACCATTACAGACGGCACAGATACCCACACGGAAAAGAAGACGAATCCAAACACACCCGAAAGTGCAAAAATGGCGGAGGAGGAAAAACAAGCTTTCAAGGGGAACCTGAGCGACTTGCGTCTTGACACAGACGACGCAAAAACGCCTCTCAAGCAGCAAGAAGAGACGGAGAATGATGGAAAGCTCATGACCGATGAGGAAAAGGCGGTGGGTTCGGTGCCGCTCGAGACGTACATGCGTTACGCCAAAGCGTGTGGTGGGTTATGCTTATCTGGAGTGATTTTACTCATCTTTGTTGTTGCAGAGGTGATAGAGGTGGCGCCATTACTTTGGCTTTCCTTTTGGTCTGTACGCACCTTTGCGCTGGAGACGAATGTGTATCTCTTTGTCTATATCGGTTTCGTCGCCGCGAGTGCGTTGTGCTCACCAATGCGCTATCTTCCCTCGTACGCTGTTATGCGGCGCGGGGCGTTTGCATTGCATGGTAAACTTCTACGATGTGTGGCGGTGGCGCCGGTGGCCTTCTTCGACACCACACCTCTTGGTCGTGTGATGAATCGATTTTCAAAGGATGTGAAACGCATTGATGGGGATCTGCAAGGGAGTTTGATCTTCTTTCTGCAGTGCATCCTCTCCGTCTTGTCGTCACTTGCGGTGATGGCGTCCACGCAGTACTTTGTTCTCATCGCCATTATTCCATGTGCACTCATCTACTACAGGCTCATGCTCTTTTACAATAGCGCCAACCGGGAAACCCGACGCATTGCGAATCGCAGCAGCTCTCCTGTCTTTTCCATTCTCGGCGAAACCCTTGCGGGTCGCTGGACTATTGCTGCGTACGACAAGGCGCCTCATGTCATGGCGGAGGCGTTGCGCCGCATTGATCGGGTGTACGGATGCAGTTATATGCAAACTGTGGGCAACTGCTGGCTTGCTGTGCGCGTGGAGCTATTGAGCAATATGATTCTCACCTCCGTCGCATTTACGGGTGTACTTGTACTGATGCTACGCTATGGACCGATAAATGTGGGTCTCGTCTCATTGAGTCTAACCATGGCGATAGACATGAACTCATGGCTCAAGTATGTGGTGAACCAAAGCGCTGCCGTGGAGGCGGATATGAACTGTGTGGAGCGTATTTTTCACTACACAGACCACATTGACCAGGAGGACCTCAAGGACGACATTGACACCGCCATAAAGGCCGAGGTGGAGGCGGAGAAGGCCAAAGCGAACCCACCCCGCACCCAACACCATGACGAGATTTTAACAAATGAGGATAATGATCCCAGTGAGATCGCGACTGTGGTGGTGAGTGTGGGGCCTAACGGGACCTCCAGTTCATCTTTCCTGGCGAGTGAGGTCACCGCCGGATCCATTGAGTTCCGCGGTGTACAGATGCGTTACCGCGAGGGACTTCCGCTCGTTCTGCGGGATGTGAGCTTCACCATTCCTCCCGCCCAGAAGGTCGGCATCGTCGGGCGCACGGGGAGCGGGAAGTCCTCCATGCTTCTCACCTTTATGCGCGTGGTGGAGATTAGTGGGGGGGATATCATCATCTCTGGTCGACCGATTCGTTCCTACCGACTTCGTGAGCTTCGGCGTCTCTTCTCGATGATCCCACAGGACCCCGTCCTCTTCAACGGCACCCTTCGCTTCAATCTCGACCCGCAAAGTGAGTCCGATGATGCGGCGGTGTGGAACGCGTTGGAACTCGTCGGAATGCGCGAACGAGTTGCGACGGAGGCGGAAGGACTGCGCAGTCGCGTGGAGGAGGGCGGCTTGAACTTCAGTGTGGGCCAACGCCAACTGCTCTGCATGGCGCGTGCCCTCCTACGCCGGCGCGGTGGGTTTATTCTGATGGATGAGGCCACCGCCAACGTCGACCCCGGACTCGACCGGCAGATTCAACACACGGTGCGGCACTCCTTCGCCGCCTTCACGGTTGTCACAATCGCCCATCGTCTCCACACTGTCGCGACATATGACAGCATTCTTGTGATGGAGGAGGGGCGGGTGGTGGAGGCGGGGCCGCCAAAGGTGTTGGTGGAGCAACAGAACTCGAGACTGGGGCAAATGGTGCGCTCTCTGGGTGAGGCAGCCTTGGAGGAGTTCACCAAGGCCACACAAGAGGTGGAGGAGATATAAAAAAAGAAGGAAAAGAAAAGAAAAAAAAGAAAGATACACACATATGATATTTCAATAAATCTGATGTTCGGAAAAGGTGCAAAAAATAACAATATATATATTTACGTGAACGCTCTTCAAAATAATAATGCTATTTCATCGAGCAACTGCTCCTAGAAGGAGGAGTACAAGCAAGCACACACACAAAAAAAAAAGGAATGCAATGGTGCTTCTTTTTTTAAAATTATTTTAATTAGAACGAGCGATAAAAATAACTCAAAAAAGAAATATTACATCAACTGAAGACAGAGAGTATTTAAAAAAAAAAGCGGAATACGCTAGGAAGATAAAGCATAAAAATTAGATACGAACAATGAGATAACCCCCACCCAAAAAAAGAAGAATTGACATGATTCATGAAGCAGGAAAATGATCTTCACATGTTTGATATTTCTTTCTTTTTAAGGCAAATATACGTTTTTATATTTTCTTCTTCGTTGAGGAAATTGAGCACACCGAAGGAGTGCAAGCACGGACCGTTTTTTCACTTATTGATGCATTACTTTTTTAAAAACCTTTCGTTCAATTTTTTTTTTTTTAAGTGGAGAAAATGTTAACAGCAACGAAAGAAGCTTTAAATGTATTTTCTTTTGTCGTGTTTTTTTTGTTTTTGTTCCTATGTGTATGTTTTTGCGCATTAAGTTTTAAGCATACCAACTATTTACTCTCTGTGGCAATATGATTCCTTTAATGGACGAATTCTCATCTTTCTCAAGTGATTCTTCGCTACACGAGTGTCACTCTTTTTTCTTTTTTTTGTAAGATTCACGAATGCGCTTCTATGTGGTTGTACAGAATTCTGCTCGAATGATTCAAAATTGGAAATATATTTATATATGTATATTCATGTATATGCAAAGCCCTATGTTTTTTTTTCTTTTCTTTCTTTCTTTTTTTGTTAGACAAGTAGGAATAACTTTCATAAATACCTGACTATACTGTGTCTTCGAGGCGCTGGATTTGTTTTTTTTGTGTTATTTTTTATATACATATACTACTAGTAATAACCATTGCTGTCGTATTACCTTTATTGTATACTGAAACTTTCTTGGGTGTTCAGTGACGAATAAATCAAAAGCGAAAGCTTCATCATACCATTGGCAACAAAGAAAATTGCCGGTCAAACAAAGTAGGGTTAACAACAACAGCAAAAATACGCTGAACGGTAATACGGAAAAGGGCAAACTTGCTTTTTCACCAGACCAAGAAACAATAACAACAACAACAACAACAAGAAGAAGGGAAATCCTCCAAACGGATACGCATTAAACACCCAAAAGACGATCCTTGTGCCTCCCATGGGGCGTAGCAAGGAACGTGTGCAGGTGCCCAAGCCTTGTGCGGAGGCGGAGAGTGATGTGTGTGTAAAACTCCCCCCCGTCCCCCAAAGCGCGTCCACCCACGCCGCGCCGCGTGTGACGCCGCCCCTCAAAGACCTCTCCTCCATCCGCAACGAATCGCATGTGCGGGTTTCCGTGCACGACCTCGTCGCCTACGAGTACGTCGACGCGCACGACGGCTGGCAGTGGGGTTTGGCCACCGTCGCCGCCCTTCCCGCGCCGCGCCTCGTGCAGCTCGTGCGTTGGCGCCCCGACGCCCCAAACCGACGCGCTCCGCCGCCCGCGTCCCCCGTGGCGTTGGCCGATCCGCAGCGGGCGGCGGAGCGGATAGCGCAACTCCGCGCCCAACGCGAGCGCCTCCGCGCGGAGACGGACACGCTGCGCCTGACGCTGACGACCCAACGCGCCGAGCACGCGGCGACGCGGCGCCGTCTCGCGGCGGAGGCGACGGCGGCGGAGCAAACGCTCCACGAGGCGCGCCGCCGACTGCGGGAGATGGACGCGGCGGATTGGCGCGAGATCCGCAGCTATCGCACCCCGCCGCCGATCGTCGTGCTCGTCATGGAGGCCGTCCTCGCCGTGCTCGGGGAGCGCGTCGTGGTGTGGTCGCACGTGCAGAACGTCATCCGCGCGCCGGAGTTTATGAGCCGCGTCGAGCGCTTCGACCCGATGGGCCTCGGCGAGGAGACGAAGTGCCTCGTGCGCCGGCGATTTCTGTCGAACCCGAAGTTCACATACGCCGACGCGATGAATGGGAGTCGGGCGTTGGGCTATTTGCATTCCTGGGTGACGGCGCAGGTCGCCACCTCGAGCGCGGCGGAGGGACTGCAGATGTACGACGAAACGCACGCCACGCAACGCGCGGCGCTGTCAGAGGTGGAGGCGCACATCGCGGACTTTCAAGTGGCGTTGCGGCGGTACCAGTCGGAGGAGGACGAGCTGCGCGCGCTCATGCGCGGGGCGGACGCGCCGCAGGAGGAGAACGCCCAGCACGAACACACCAACGGCACCGCCGGCCCAAACAGCCCAACGCATCACATCCTCCCGGACGCGGAAAGTGCGAATGGGAGTGTGGAGCATTCGCCCCAAACGGCGGCGGCTCCGATTTCCACATGTCATTTGTTTGGGGCGAAGGACGCGCACGCGGATTGTGCGCACCGCGCGATTTGGACGTACACGGAGGAACTCCTCGTCACCCTCCGCTCGGCCGTTTTGTGTAACTACGACGCCCCCGAGACGACGGTGCTCCGTTTGACGTCGGAGCAAATCACGCAAATCGAGGACGCCCTCCGCCGACGCGGAAATGCGTGGGAGGAGGAGCAGCGCGCCGAATCCGCGCGGCGCGAGACGCAGCGCGTGTTGGAGGACCTTCGCGGCCAACACGGACACGCGATGCGGCGCCTTCGGGACGCCGAAAGCCGCGCATTTGACCTCCAAAACACCCTCACCGCGCGTGAACGGGAGTTGGAGAGACTCAATCACATTATTCACGACAATCACATCCCGTTGTGTCCGCTGCCGTGGCGCACGCCTCGTCCAACCCCCAATCCCACTAATGACAACACCCAAACGGAGACCTTTCTATTACCCAATGACAATATGAACATCCGTGATACCCAAAACGATGCGGGGGCGGATGGCTTGGGTGACGGGGAGGACGCGTTACGTCAAAACCCGACCGCGACGGAAATGCGTCTCCTCCATGAGGACCTTTGCGCCGCGCAGGAGGAGACGCGACGGGCCAAAGCGGAACTCGACCACTTCCGCCACGCGATGGCCCCGACGCATTACACCTCCGCCGCCCTCGGCGCGGAGATGGCGCAGTCCCCCGAGGCGCAACTCACCGCCGCCGCGTCCTACTGCAAGGCGTTGGAGGCGCAGCTCGAGCAGTCGGCGGCAAACGCGTTGGTGTGGCGAGAGGTGATGGAACGCATTCGGGCGGAGGCGGAGCGACAGCAACGGGAGGCGGGCGTGACGGGAAAGGTGTTGGAGGAGGTGCATCACATTCTCGGACCAATTGCGTAGAGTGTAACGAAACACGTCATGGTGTTTTGGTACACTGTGGCAGAGGGGTGGTTTTGTGTGCGTTGTATTTACTGAGGGAAACAACGGAAGAACAACGAACGCTAATGGTATAGAAGAAGTGTTATACATTAGACATGTGTATAGGGAGTAAGTTCATGCGTGAGGTGAAGGTGGTGGGAATCATGTGTATGCGGAATGGACGAGAGTTGTGGATAGTATTTGATGAAGTAATAATAATAAGAAACAAAACAAAAGCGTAATATTGACAGAAACACAAAAGAGAGATTCGAATATTCCAAGAAAATGCAAGGAATATCAAAAAGAAAGATAAAGGGAAAAGAAAGTGTGATTGAAACTGAAGGGAAATATATATATATATATATATATATTGATAAACGAAAAAATAGGGTAACGAAACCAAAGGAAGAAAAAGAGAAAGTACAAAAGAATTGTTTCCAAGAAACAGTTCCGCTGTCCTATCTCTTCTTTCTTTTTTTGTTTGTTATTCCCAATTTCGACTGTTATGTCTCTTTGTGTATTTCTCTTTTTGGTGGATTAGATGTGCTCTGCCACGAGAAAAATGACTGTAGGGTTTAATTGTTTTTATGCTATTATGGTTTTTTTTTTGTGTGTTTGTGTCTTTTTTTTTTCTTCTTTGGTTTATATATATATATATATATATATATATCCTCTATTGTTACTCATTTTTTCATTTGTTTACTTCTTCTCTAAAGTCTCATTTTTCCTTGTAGATCCGCTGATATTTATTCCTGTGATGTGCATTGAATGTTGAGAACGAGTTAATTGTACCTCAAATATATATTTTTTTGTTTTTTGCGATCTTTTTCTTTTCAGAATTTTAGACAATTTTCTTTTTTTTTTGTTTTTTTGCGTCTTTATGAGAGTTCCATTTTTGGTGTCTGTTGAAGTTGCTTGACGATACTGTAAGTTTTGTATGATTCCACGATTTTTTTGTGCGTTTGTAAGATAAGAAGCCTTACGGAAACGGGAAAGGGAAAGAGCGAAATACAAATTTATTCAAATTATATTTACAAAATAAACGAAGTGAAAAAGACGGTCAGAGGTTTCTATGCCACAAAGAAAGGTGTGCATTGTTTCTCTCTTTATATACATATTTTTTTCTTTTTAATACCTTTCTCTCTCCCTTTTTGTGTGTAAATCTGCTCGGGATGAAGAGTGCATCGTTTAATATGACCAAAAGAGCGAAAAGAAAGGAACAATACAATCACAAACTACAGAAAAAGGTTTTTGATCTATCACCAACCATAATCGTTACTTGAAGTTTTTTGTGTTTTTCTTTCTCAGAATTCTTTCTTGTTTTTCTTTTATGATCGAAAAGGCAAAAAAAAAAAATAGACATCGTTTTTAACATGTGAAAGCCAATAATGGAAAATGGTTGCGTGTGTCATTGTTGCTATTATGTTCTTTACTTGAATTTATTTTTTCTTTTTGCCTTTTTAAAATTTCTTCCATGTACATTAATTGCTGCATTTGGCGTGTTGGTGTCATTGCAATGAAACACACACACGCAGTAGATAAATTTATACACACCATACATTTTTATTTGTAGGTATCTGAAGACAACATATATATCTTCATAGTTCTCCTTTTCTTTCTTTTTTTAAAATATATACATATATATATTTATTTATTTACTTTATTTTATTAGAATGGATGGTCTGTTTGAAGGGGATGTGATTGCGTTTTACCCCCCTTCTCCAATGGACACCTCTCTCCCCGAGACGCCGACACTTTTCATTGGACGTGTGTGTGATTTCATGCCAAACGCCTCTTTCCTCACGGCCAGCCCTTTAGCGGCGCTCTTTGGCCGCTCCCTCTCCCCCCGCGCGTTGTCGCCGCCGTCGGCCTCTCTTTCCTCCCCTTTCCCGCCCTTTCCATCCCCACCAACGCCGTCGGCCTCGACGCAGGACGGACTGACTGCCGAGGACGTGGCGGAGTTAACGCGACGACGGGAACAACTCGCGCGGGACGCCGACACCTCCCGCGTGCGCATGGAGGAGATACGCGCGTGGCTTCAACAGGAGAGCCAAAGGGATGATAGCAGTCATGGGAAGAAGAAGCGGAAGCAAAGCAGCAAGCGGAGGAAGAGCAGTCAAATCTCCAACAGCATCAGCAGTAAGAATCAAGACAAGCGCCATAGCAACGACAACACTGAAGGCGGAAACGAGAACGGCAATAGCAATGACAACAGTCAAATCGGAAACGGGAACGGCCCTGGCAACGACAACAGTCAAATCGGAAACGGGAACGGCCCTGGCAACGACAACAGTCAAAGCGGCAACGGGAACGGCCATAGCAACGACAACAGTCAAAGCGGCAACGGGAACGGCCCTGGCAACGACAACAGTCAAAGCGGCAACGGGAACGGCCCTGGCAACGACAACAGTCAAAGCGGCAACGGGAACGGCCCTGGCAACGACAACAGTCAAAGCCGCAACGGGAACGGCCCTAGCAACGACAACAGCTCCCTCATTGCCGCCCAGGACGCGGAGTCGGCGGCGTGGGAGCGGGCGTTGGAGGCGGCCGCGGGGCGTTTAACGCGTGCCCGCGCCGCCCTCCGCGCGGTTCCCGTTTCCGTTTGGGACGACCTCCGCCGCCTTCGCCGCCCGCCGCCCGTCGCGTTGGCCGTCCTCGGCGCGGCGCTCTCTCTCCTCGGGGACGCCATTTCCCGTCCGTCGGAGGGCGGCCGTCCGCTGCGCGACCGCCTGTTGCGCCGCGAGGCGTCCGACCTGACGCCCATGGCGGTCGCCGACGCGCGGAAGTGGCGGCTGGACACGCGCTGGCCGCCGACCCGCGCCGCCCGCTGCCACCCCGCGCTCGGGCCGCTGCACGCGTGGGTCCACGCCATGTGCGCGGCGCACGACGCCCTCCGCGCGCGCCGGGAGTGGGCCGAGCACGCGGCGTACGTGGCGCTCGCCGCGGAGGAGCTCGACGCCCTCGACGCCCTCCTCGCCGCCGCGCCGGAAGCGGACGGGCGTTTGGCGCTCCGCGCGGCGTCCGTCGTGTGCCGCCTCCCCGCCGCCGCCGTGTGCCCGCGGGAGCCGTTTGTGACGGCGCACGGCATCGCGTTGGTGCGCGACGCGTTGGCGGAGACCCGCGGGGTTTGGCGCATCGCCTCCGTCGCGCCGCTCTCCTCGCGCAGCGCGTCCCTCACGTCCGGGCGCCCGCTCGACGGCGCGGCCACCCCGGCGACGCCCTCGACGCTGCCGCACGCCGGCGCTTTTGGGCGCGGCCGGGAGGCGGAGGCGGCCGTCGCGAGTGAGCGGCTCAATCGGGAAATCCACGCGCGGCAGGCGGCGGAGGCGGAGGCGACGCGATTGCGCGCCGAGTTGCAGAGCGTGTGGGGCCGACTCGAGGCGACGCGTCGGGGGTCGGCGGAGGACGCGCCTCACCCCCCCGACGCGTCGCGGGGGTTGGAGTGCGACGCCGCCCAACGCGAGGCCGCGCATTGGCGCCGGCGCTGCCGGGAAAGCGAGGCGTGCGCGGAGCGGCTGCGCGTCGAGTTGGACACACTCCGAAGGGGACAGGCGGAGGAGCGGCGGCGGCACCGCGAGGGACGGGCGGCGCGGGCGGAGATGTTAAAGCGACTCGAGTCCGCCCTCACGGAGGCGTTGCGGCGACAGGAGTGCAGTCTGCAGGCGATCCCCGACACACTCGCGCGGGCACGGGGGGAGGTCGCAAGACTCAGCGCTCGGAGGTAAACATAAAGCCAAATAGGAGAAAGAGAACACAATGGATGACTTTTTATAAAAAAAATATATATATATATTTTTTTATTTTTGTTTTGGAAGTGGTGCTTTTGCAATGTTGTGTTTGTGGTTTTCAGTTCTTCGGTTGCTGCCATTGTGTGAAGTCTTACATTTGTTACCTGTAGTATTTTGCTTAAAAAAAAAAAGAGAAAGTAGAGGGAGATAAAATAAATAGAATGAAATCGAAATATAACGAACGTCAAGCAAACAAAAATAAAAAAATAAAAAAGAAACGAAACTCAAAGAGCAATCCAAAGTAGATAAAAACTAGTTTAGTGCAGTAAATGCGTGCAGTACTAGTGATGATTATAGTTTCCCTCTTTTTTTTTTTTTTAATCGCTTCTTTTTTATGCTGTTGTTGTGTTTTTTTTACTTTTTTTTGCCATTTTGTCAAACAAGAGTGCTTCTTACTTTTCTTTTGTTGTTTTGTTCTAGCACTCTTACCACATGAACCGATTTCTACATTAGATGTCATGATTGGTCCATTGGTGCAATATCATCATGGAATTACCTATTTGTGTACTTAATTTTGGTACTGCTTGCATCGCTTTTTTTTTTTTTTCTGCACAAGAGGAAATGATTTGTGAATACTAAACAAACAACAACAAAAAACGCACAATGATAAAGTGAAGAGCATATTCTACTTCTCACTCACTACCTGTTTTATCCTTCTCTGTCTTTTTTTAGAATACGTAAAATGAAAGAAAAAAGAGTATATATATATATATATTTGATTCCCTTGATGGACGACATTATCAAAAACCATTATTAATGATGATTGTTTTTCCTTAGTTTCCTGTTTTCACTATGCTCGTGGCAATCCGCAATTTGCATTGCTTTCCTCTTTCCTCTCATGTTTATCCTCACCTTCTCATTTCCCTTTCTACTTTCTACTTTCTTTTCCCAGTTGTGTGAGTACACCGACGCACAAACCGAAGATTTACTACACCCTTCCCTCTCTCCTGTGCCCCTGATGGGACGCTCCTCGAGTCACAGCCTCGACAGCCCTCCCCTTCTCCCCTCTCCCCCTCTCCTTACGGCCCCCACACCGAACGAGACGCCCCCCGTCCCGAACGCGGAGAAGACGCGGCGGGAAAAGCCGCTTAGCGCGCGACAGGAAGAGGCGCTCGCCGCCGGTCCGATGGCGCCGACGAGACGCCACACACCACCGCCCCCGCCATTACTGCGCGCCGCCTCCTACGGAAGTCTGAGCGGACGTCCGCGATCGCGCCGACACCTCCCCGCGTGCGCGAGCAGCGCAGAGGACGGATGCGCGATTGGGCGGGACGCGGAGGAGACGGCGCTGCGTCGGCACCGATCGCACGGGGGCTCCCGACGACTGTCCCCACCGGACGCCCACACGCGGCGCGCGCCGAAGCCGGAGGACACCACCCAACCCAAACCGCAACGCCGAGAGAGTGTGGAGGAGCCTTGGCGCTCGTTTCATGGGTGCCGCGCCGTCCTCTCGCCGGGGAGTGAGGGCGAGCCGGAGTTGCAGCGGCGGGTGAGCGGTGGACGCGCTACACACGCGCCATTGGCGGGAAACGGGGCGAGCGGTGACGGCGCACACGCGGAGGTCGGCTCGAGTGCCGTCTTGACGTGTTACCCAACGATGCCTCCCTCCGTGCTGTCGCAGGACGCGCGTCGGGGGATGCGGCGAAGTTTGAGTGACTTTAACGCCCACCCGCCCCCTTCACACGCCGCGGTGAATGTCCCCTTCGCCCCCCTCAATCTCCTCCCCATGACGGAGCCGCCGTCGGCGCATCCCGTGAAGAGTGAGTCCCCCGTCTCCAGAGGGTGTGTGGATGGGAGGCCAATAGACACCAAGGCGGCGTTGCGTCTGTTTGAGAGGGGAGAGGAGGATAATCACAATGGGCGTATATTCTCCCCGTCCCCATTAAGGCGGCCGCGGGAGCGTCAGGCATCCACGAATCCACTCGTGAATGGGGGATTCGCGGAATCGAGGGATCACTTGGGCGGGAGACCCTCCGTGTCCACCGCGAAGGATGAGGCGAATAACTCCGTGGAGATCAATTTACCCGATTTCTCGCCAGTCTTTGAGGGACAGCTCAGTACGAGCAACTCGGCGTTGTTGAATGGGTACGCCATGTACTGCACACCGGACTCATCCACCTCAGCCCCTTCAATCTCGTTAAAGGTGCCGCTCACTCAAACACCAAGGCACTCGAGATTATCCGCACCACGGCAAGTATCTGAAGCATCCCATGTGAGAACAGTACCATCACCCACAGCAGCAGCAACAGCAACAGCCACAGCAAAGGCAGCAGAAACGGCAACACCAATAGTCACCGCATCGATCACCATGGATGTGACAAACACAACACCACCAACCACAGGTGTGTCGACTGTGTCCTCAGAAGTGACAAACACCACAACATGCCCCACTTCCTCATCCACGTCGACCAAAACAACGTCGTCGGTTCCATCCTCGCGTCTTCGCCCCTCATACAAAGCAGAGACATGGTTTGACGAGGCCGATGTGGGCCTGTGTGCGGCGGTCAACATCCCAAACGCCACCTGGACCTTACACCACACCCAAGCGAAGGAAAAGGACTCGACGCAGGAAGACAAGGTGTTGAAGAGTGAGAGCGCGCCCCATACCGAGGATGAGGATGTCGTCAACAACGGGGTCGATGAGGAGGAAAACGAGGAGGATGAAGAAGATGGGGATAATGAATACGAGGAGGATCAGGAGGATGAAGAGGAGGAGGATCTCCTCTTGGGTTTCTATCCGTTGGGTTTCACTGCCCCAAAGAAGCTCCGGTTGATTAATAACATCGTCTTCTACCTTACCAAGGAGGACATTGAGGATGACACAGAGGAGAATAGGGAGGAGTCGACGGGTCGCAATCGAAATCCATCCATTTTGCAGCGTCTCGCATCTGCACCACGTGTGAAGCGCATTGACACACCTGTGGACCTCTTAGCGCAGCACACCCTCTTAACACGTGTACCCTCCTCGGTATCCAAATGCAGCAATGGGTATTCCATTCTTGGGGGGGAGACGGATGGGGATCTCACATTGACGCGATTGAGCAAACAGGAAAAGGACACCCCGCCACACCTTATTGCCCCAAAGATTTACTGTCCAATGTCCGCCAAGTTCTTCCCTGACCCAAAAAAGATACACAAACCACCGGCGAATACATTTGGCATGCGCCGCACGCGACGCGTCTCCGTGCACGCGGCGAATTCTTCCCCTTTGGTGTCCTCTGCGAAGGCGAGACTCGGAGAACGCGGCGGCGCCCACGACGAGGAGGAGGAAGAAGAGGACGAGGACGAGGAGATGTGGGAGTGGGAGGAAGTAGAGGAGGAAGTGGAGGAGGACGAGGAGGAGGATTGGGTGGAGGAGGTGGCGGCGCCTGCTAAGGTGAGTGTGAAGAGATAAGGCGTCTCCCTCCACACAACCTCTTCTTGAACACTTAAAGAAGGGGGAAAGAGATAAAAGACGTGTAAGTGATAGAAGTAGGTATAGATAGATAAACTGAGATTTGCGTGTTTTTTTTTTGTTTGCGTTTCTGTGTGAATCGAATGACCTTTGACTTTATTTTTATTCCTCTATTTTTATCTCTGAAGAATCGTGCTCTTCCCTCTTTTTTTTTTTGTTGTTGTTCTTGTAATAACTTCATGGGCTAGAAAGAAACGAACAAAAAAAAACATGTAAGGCTAACAACACAAGGAGATGAAAACAAAAAAAGAATCCCTTTGTTGTTGTCGAAAAAATGATGAAATTCATGTGGGAGAAAACGAAAAACGAAAAAAAAAAACATCAAAAAAGAATGTATGTATATGCAAAAACGGCATTTTGTATATATACATATGTATAAAGTAATTTTTGAATGCCTTTTTTTTTGTTTTTAGTCCCCTCTTCATTTGTTTTTTGATTATTATTATTCTCCTTTCTGATTTTGAATGTCGAAACGGATGAGTCGAAAAAAAAAATACGGTGTTTTGCGGATATTTTGCATATCAGCAAATGTTTTTATTCTTACATATGAGACGGCGAGGAAGAAGCAACCCTTTTTTTTTATATATTTATATATTTTACCTTCTTTGACTTTTCCAGATTCTTTTTTAAATCTTTGTGTCGCTTCGTACCAAAATCGAACGAAAATCGTACTTTTGCTCCTTCATCGTATTATGTTAAATTCGTGTTTTTTTGATTCGTTGGTTGTAGAATGACTAACTCTCTTGTTCGTGTTTTGAATCTTTTAACGATACAACAAAAAACAAACAAAAAAAAACACGAAACAACGTAAACATGCTTTAACATCATTATATCCATGCGGTTCGTTCAATATTATTATTCCTTTTTGTTTTCCCTTTTTATTCTTTTCCCTTCGTTCTTCACTTTAGCAAAAAACCACCCATACACTCCCAACACATTATTCATTACCCCCCCCCTCTCCTCCCCTCAACCGAAACCAAAACGAAGACAAACAAACAAACAAACAAAAAAAAGGACCACCATTTAGAATGAACACCGAAGTCGATCACTTTTCCTCACCAAACCTCATCGACTCCCCACGCAACCGACACGTGATGTTTGCGGATGAAATTCACCCCCCCGTTTCCCCCACAAATCCCCCCCGACCCAAAAAACGCCGAAATCGCCACCCCAAACACGTCTCTCCGCTTTTGTCCCCCCCACCCCGGACGGAGGCGTTGGCTTTATTGCTCGATAAGGAGAGCGCCGCCCGCATCGGCGTCGACGTGGCGGAGATGGAGCGCTACGCCGAACTCCTCGCGCTGCACTGCGCGGCGGAGCGGGCGGAACGGGAGCGGCACTTCGCGGAGTGTGAGGAGCGCCGAAGTCGCGGGCGGGACTCCGCCTCCGTGCAGAGCGAAGCCCCCGAGGCGGAGGGCGACGCCGTCGCCGCACACACACGCGAGGCACAAACAAGAGAAGAGACACAAACACCAAGGAAAGGGCCAGCGATGGGGGTTTCGGTGATGCTTCGTCGAATAGGATGGTTGATTTTTGGGATCTTGCTTTCCGTGCTGGTGAGCCGTCGACTTCTTATACGGCATAAATAGGCCGTCTGAGAAGAAGCAAACAACGCTACACACGAAAGGAATAAGAGAGAGAGAAAGAAAAGGAAACAAACAAACAAAAACAAAGCAGGAAAAAAAAAAAAACGGCCAAACCAAAGAAAGGATGACAAGATTTCGGTGCGTCACACGTCAGTAAAGAAAATGTGGCCACAAAACAAACAGAACACGCAGCGGCATCGAAATGAGGGCTGCTTTGATTCGAAACTAAAACACACCAAAGTGAAATATGTACGTGAAAGGCACATACAACGCACTCTTCTATAGTAATAGAGAAAGTAATGAATTGGTGGGGTTTGAGGATTAACAAATGTTTCTTTTTTTGCTTTTTTTTTTTTGCTTTTCGTTTCACGTACTCTTTGCTCTAAAGGAGTCCTTGTTTATTCAAAAGGGGAAAAGATTAATAAAAAGAAGCAAAACCGGAAGGATTCTTATCCAAGTATTACAGGAATCCGGATACTCAAAATGAAAAACAAAAGAAAAATAAAGTAGACGTTTTTTTTTCGCTTTTAGCTTGAAAGCAAAAGAAGAAAAAAAGGTCCATCAAATCTAACGTTCAGTTAGCCGTGTATATGAGGGTATTCACGCTATTGGGTCTCATTTGCTGTTCTTGTTGGTGTCTTTATTCGGAAAATGGACTCGTTGGTGAGGTTTTATCCCGCACACGGCTTAATGACAAATATGACAACTTACACATTTAGAGAGACTTCACATTGTACGAAAAGGTCCGTTGTTACCAAAGGCTTCTTGCGAGAACAAAAAGTGGTTTGGAGTCAAGCAAAAAAAAAAAAAGATAAGAAGCAACAAGGAAAAAAAAAAGAAAGAGAGCGATGGAAACGAAATAACAAAAAAGAAATACGGAGAAGGGTTTGGGCAAACAGGGTCAGGAATCAAAGAAAAAAAGAAATCTACCTAAAGTTTTCTTTGTTTTCTTTTTTGGAGGTGAGCTTCGGCTTTTTTTTTACATTTTTTTTCCGTTATTTGTTCTTTTCTTAAATTGGAGCTTATTTTTTGTTTTTGTTTTTGTCTCGTGTTGATCCTTTATGTCTTTTGACCTCCAACGTATTGTTTTCTCATGAATGATTCTCTCTTTATTGTGTATGATACTTTGATGTGCAAAACAACCGTTTTCTTTTTTTCTACCCGTTTTTACTTTTGGATGTATTTTTTTTTTTCTTAATTACTTACTCCAAAGAATGCCGTTCACTTCCATGAGCTTCTCTCTCCATTCACACCGAATACATGCGAGGCGCACCGGACCATCATATCGAAGTCCTATGTATGTCCTACCTTCATGGATTTCTCTTGCATGGATTTTGTTCTTCTGTTTTCTGATGTGGTCACCCCTTTCTTCTGCCCAAGAGACCAATGTGTCGACGGTGAAGCTTCTTCTTTTGAATATTACGGATCTCGATTTCCCACAAATTCCATATTTAAACGCCGGGCTCTTTGCATCCCTCTGGTCACGCGAATACAAGGTAAATGGAAGGTACCCTGTCGAAATTGTTGTGAAGCAAACACAAGTAAGCGGTGTTAGAGTGAGTATTGAAGATGCTTTAACGGAGCATCCAGATCTGCTCCTTCTGATTGGACTGCAAGGGGATAGCTCCACCATGGATGCCTTACCAACACTCACGCGCCACAATTTGGTTTCCTTCTCTCCCTTTACGGGTTCGAGCGCGGTGCGGCAATGGAATCCACAGCTGTACTTTCTGCAAGCCGATCCCGCGATCAAGCTGCAGGCACTCCTACGATACGCCATAAATGATTTACAGTATCGACGCTTGGGATTTATGTATTTACAAAATGTTTCTTTCGGTGATATTGAGTATCGCCTGACAATTGACGCACTTGCACGAATGGGATACAAACTCAGTGGACTGTTCACGGTTCAAAGTTATACAAATGGAATGGCTGATACCGCAGCGTTTGATGCAGCATGGGAAACATTTGCTGAAACTCGTCCACAGGTTGTTATTGTATTTGGCCCTCCAATCGCAGACACAGCAAAGTTTATGACTCGTATGCTGAACGATTCTCGCACGAAAGACGCCATGCTGATAGGACCGTCTGCTATACACACTCTGGTTGTCAGAGTGTACAAGGAACTCGTATCACAGGGTCTTCCTTTTGTTCCGGGAAAGGTTGTCACAACGGGAACAAATCCGCTCGCTAATGACGAAAAATTTGATGCTATTAAACGTTTTCGTCTCGTCATGCATGACTACCTTGTTGCAAGTGGTTGGGAGGGTATGGACGACCCGGATTACTTCATGGAGAATGATGAGAACGGCGAAAGTACAGTGACTGGATGGATTGCTGGGGAGGTTCTTTCAAAGGCCTTAAACACCCTTGAATGGCTGCGTGGACGAGATACATTTTCCAGGTCCCTTTTTGATCAACGTCGTTACTTGATTGATGATATTGTGATTGGTGACTTCGGTAGCAATTGTTCCAAAATGGCTGTCGCTCAAGGGGCCATTTGTTACTGCAATGAGGGCGGAAGAACTGTGTACATGAAAGCGCTTGTTAAAGATTTTCGTAGTGTACCCGTAGAAAATGGATTGGTGACTTTCCCAAGTTATCTTTGTTATGCAAGGGACTTCGAATTACTTGCCCCTCTTAATGGTGTGGCGATTATGATGCTTGACAGTGCCGATGTGCTGAGGGTGAACAAAGAAATGCAGGTAGGAATGCGTGCAGCAACACAAATGGGCGGTTTTATAGTTGGTTTCAATAGTTTTTCCATCAGCTTATTATATACAAATGCTTCCGAAGTGCAAAGCTCTCTCCAGGACACACTTCATGAAAAGAATATTCACGCGGTTCCGGGTGTGGCGACCGATGAGATAATGAAGATGGATAACGTGGCGTTCATCTCGCCTATTCTATCCACACCTCGCCTGAACGTGTTTAAGCGCAACGTTATTCATCTTCTTCCGACGGTACAGCA